>SMDT01000663.1:0-145214 GCA_005392925.1 Aquilaria sinensis | reverse complement strand
GTTGATTTGTATGCTTTGACTGCTCTACTTGTTTTATATGAAAAATTGTGGCCACATTAACATTTTATGGTTTTAAATAACCCGTCAAAGCATAAAGAGCATGCATATTGCATATTCTAGGATAATCAACTAGTGACATGGATTTAATCCGCGCACATATCAATGAGTACCAACTGTAATCCACCGTGAGAGCAAGTTTCTCACAGGTGTCCTGGGCAGGGGCCAGGGACGGCCGTGTCAGCAATCTTTGAACTTTTGCGTGTCTCTGGCAACTGTCACATTTTTGGACGAACTGTCTTGCATCCTTTCTTAATGTGGGCCAAAAATACCCTTGGCGAAGTATCACTCCTGCCAAAGAGTCAGTCCCGATGTGGGCACCGCAGATTCCCTCGTGGACTTCCTCGAGAATTGCCCGAGTGTCCTTTTCGCCAATACATCTTTGCAATGGACTTGTAAATCCCTGTCGGTATAATTCTTCCCCTATTAAGAAGTATCGTCCGGAATGTCTTCGCACTTTTGCTGCTTCACGGGGGTCTTCGGGAAGCTCCGAGGTTATAAGATACCTCTTTATAGGATTCTCCCATCCTTCCTCCGAGGTTGTTGTGCTCATTACCGCGATGCTGGGGTGACTCAATATTTCGGTGAAGTTTTTTTACTTCGCCAGACTATCTGCCTCGGTGTTGCTTCGTCGAGGCACATTTTCAATATGCACCGCGTCGAATTCCCGGATGAGCTTTGACACAAGCTCATGGTATTTAGCCAAAGTTGGATCTTTTGCACTGTAGTCCCCTGCCATCTGTCGGAACTACCAGTTGGGAATCACTGTGGGCCTTTAGGTTTCTCACAACAATCTTTCTAGCAAGGCGCAACCATGCTATGAGGGCCTCATACTCTACCGCGTTGTGGTGACACTTAACCCGAATTTGATGGCTTTCATTAGTTCCATGCCTTCGAGGCCACGTATGACTACCCTAACTCCCTGGTGCTCAGAGCCGGAGGCCCCATTTACGAACAGGGTCCATTCTGGCTCATTTTTGCCAAGGTCAAACTGATCACCTTCAGCGAAAGGTACTTCGGCAATGAAGTATGCTAGTGCTTGGGCTTTTATTGCTTTCCTTTGTTCGTAAGTGATATCATACTCAGCTCTATTGTTAGGGACCCTCCTACTAAGTGCTTGGCTTAGGCCAAGGAGAACAAAGGAAAACAAGGAAAAATAAAAAAAGGAAGAGTGAGGGGAACTATGGAAACTAGTACAGTGACCTATGTGCAAAACTGGAAACCTTCAGACATTAACTGCACATAGAAACTGGACTATGGGAAAGCTGACAGAAAATAGAGAAAGGGGATCAAATTGTACACTTAGATGAGTGGTACAATTAAAACTACAAACTTAAAGTTGGCATATTCGGCCATGCAAGTTTTTAAGGTGACTAGTGCCATACTAAGCCAAATTGTGGGAGACAACAATGATTACTAATCAAATCTTGTCTACCACTAAAGTACTATTCACTAGTTAACTAGTTAAACTAACTAGTTTGTTGTCTAGTTATATGGCCGGTTACTCATGGGCAATTATAGTACTTGGGTACTTGTGTTGTGTTGTGCATGGAATTATGGGCCATGAAGTGACTTAAATGTCCATTTAGACACAAGTTTTAAGAGCGGCATTGTGATTATATGGATTTGGGGGCTACATTGTCTCATGCAAATTAATGGAAGCCAAAGTTAGCATTTTAGCTAACTAAAACCCAAGTCATTTCGGCCGAAACTAGTCAGGCCATTCACTTGGTTCATTTTCAGGTTTCATTGTTCCTTATGGCCGAGAGCTCTTCCATGAGTGTTCATCCAAATTTCTGTTTGAAATCAAGCTAATCTTGGAAGCATTTGAAGGAAACAAGCTAGGAGACTTGGTTTCGGCCTTTGCTTGCTTGGAATCAAGCTTCGTTCTTGGAGATTCAAGGAAGACCGAGCTTATTCAAGCTAGGGTTCCAAGGTATTTCATGATTCCTATTGAATACATGGTAATTGTTCCATGAATGAAGAGTTTAAGTTCTCAATTGATGATGAATTAAGCTAATTGAGCAAGAAATGTTTTGGTTTGGAAGTGGAATGTTGGCCGAATGTGTTGGATGAATGAACTTGATGTTCTTCTTCATTTCCATGGAAATTAATCCATGACTAAGTGTTGTTGTTGCCTATTTTATGCTTGTGCTAGGCAAATTTTGAGTAAAGAACATCAAGTTGAACAAGTGGAAGTTTGGCCGAAAGGTGCATTTTGAGGTAATGGTGTGTTCCTCATTGAATTACATGGTATTATTGCCATGGTTATTGTTTAATGATGCTTTAATGAGCATATGATGAATTAGAATGATGAAAAACAATAGTGTGTGAAGTTGGGCTTTATGGCCGAGAGCATGAGTTAGTGTAATTAGGTGTTGATTACTTGATTACATGGTAAATGTGCTATGAACAATGTTTCATGTGATGGTTTTGATCAAGGATTGAGTTAATTTGATAAAGAACATTGTTATGTGAGATGGGCAATTTCGGCCGAAAGATTGGATTAGTGTGAAATGGTGCATTTTCACTTGGTTACTTGGTAATAATGCCATTACATGATGTGCCATGTTCATTGATGATTAGAATATCATGTGGTGAGTTAGGATGATGGTTAGCACATGTATATAAAATTGGGCCTTTTTGGCCGAGAGCTTAAGTATGTATATCATAGTGTTCTTCATGTGAATCATGGTAATTAGTCCATGAGTGTGTATGTTGATGCCTATGTGATTGTTTTGGTAGGCATTGTGATTGAGGAACACTTGGATACTTGAAGCTTGGTTTGAAACCGAGAGCTATTGAGGTAGGGTTCACTAACACTTGATATTGCTTGGTAATATATACCATGGTTCAAATGTTTAGAGTGGCTAAGTGATGGTTAAAAATTTGCCAAATGACCTTAGTTGCTTGATGGGCTTTAAAGTTTATAACTAGCGGTTGAATTGTTGATTAGCTAATTGACTAGTGTACATGTACTAGAAATGCAAGTAAATGTGGCCTATTTGCTTGGCATTTTGGAGCTCCAAGTGGAAATTATAGATTATATTGATGTGTGGTTTGTGTGCAACTCAAATGCACATGGGTACATGTAAAGGGCTTATTATGGCCGAGAGCACTTTTGTGGAGTGTGTGTGTGTCCTTGTGTGCTTTGGTGGGTTATCTTGTGCATGCTAACCCCACTTATGGATTAAATATGCCATGGTTAATTATCTTTTATATGTATATGCTTGGTTTTCTTTGTCTTTGTGTTTGTTTTGCAGGTTGAACTAGCTAATGGGAGGGCTTAAGCTTTGAGTTGTATACTCAGGTTAACTAAATAGACTCATTTTTTAGTTGAATATATATGAGTGAATCCTACTGAGTTAATACTCACTGCCCATCCTTTTATTTTTCAGGCAATGATATTCGGCCTGAGTAGTGCTAAGCTTGCCTTGTGTGTGTGCTTAGTGTTTATTTGCTTAGTTTCCAAGGTATGTGCCAATGTGTGCTTGGCTTACCAATTTTGGATTCATTACAAGTCTTATATGTATGTTGGCCGAGACTTATGTTTTAAGTTTGCAGGCTGTAGAGTGGGAACTGTCTAGGAGAGCATGGATACTTGGACTTTAGCTCTGATTGTGGTATTCACCTTTATGACCATGAATATGGCCATAGGCTTGGTGCTGCAGTGTGTACTTCTGTATGGGATTCTCAAGGTTTTTATTTGACCATTAGTAGTATGGTCTCGGGATGTATGTAACTTGGCATGAATAACTTAATGGATGCTTGGCATATATAAGCCATGTTGGATGCTAGGTAGACTACCTTTTGGTTGGTATATATGTGTAGTCTTGGATACCTAGTTTGATGATGTTTTGTGGATCTTGGATGCCAAGTTATGTATGCGGGCTTATGGATGGCAATATGCCTGGACTTACTTTGATGTGTGGGTGGGTAAAAGTTTGGCGTGTGGCCGTGAATAGTTATGGGCCTGAACTTATGAAATTATGGTGCACTATTATATGTATGATTGTTGGCCTAGAGCATCATGCATATTACCTTGTAGTTTTCAAAATCTAAACTAACATTGTGGGCTTCTTGGTTGCCTTATAGGTAGTACACTTGATTGCACACCATGTATGCACTTAAAGTTGCATTAAGTGTTGCCTTTCTTGATATGCAAGTAATCAATTTTAACCCTGCTTGTTGTGCAAGTTAGTGGTATTGGGCCTTGCCTTTGCTGCAAGTTGTTATTGGAATTGTTTTAAAAGCCACCTGGGCCACCTCCCAGGCCTCTTAACTTAAGAAAATAAGACTTAAAAGTTGCCATTGCTTGTTTGGCCGAGAGCTAGAAACTTGATTTAGAGTTGGGCTTGTAAGTTAGTTTAGAAACTTATAGGCTAGGGCCTGAGTGAGGTGTCACAGCGTATCTCGGGTCGGAAGTCTGGGACACTCAAAGCTTATCTGTTGAACCTTTCGACGTAGTCGCAGATGGTTTCTCCATTTCTTTGCGCTATGTCAAACATTTGGACAGGCATCTTCGCCGTTGGGCGACTTCCAATAAATTACTGCATGAAGGCCGTGGATAACTCCTGGAACTCCGTGATGGTTCCTAGAGCCAATGAATTATACCACGCAGTTGCTAGTCCTGTGAGGGTGACCTCGAAACATTTGCACAAGGTGGCGTCGTCGGCACTGTGCAGTATCATATTGCGTCTGTACTTGGTCAGATGAGCCTGGGATAGTCAGTTCGGCCATCATAAACCTCCAGCCGAAGGTACCCGAAAGTCACTTGGCATAGGCTGCCTCTACTACAGCTCGGGTGAATGGCGACTCGTCTCCATTAAAGGTTTCTGACAATCTAGCCCAGACGGGCTTTTGAATTACTTGTCTCTCCACTCTTAGCCTAGAACAGGCTTTAGGACTTGTTTCTTCCACGAGGAGTCTGGCGTAGAGCTAGGTTCCCTCTAACGGATCCTGCTGGCGGTAGGCTTCCTAGGGGCGATAGGAGATTGACGTCTTCCTCTACAAGGAATGGCTTCGGCGCTGGGGAGACGATGACTTCAGCCTCAACAGGCAGATGAACTCTTTCGGCGTCGGGCTTTGGGTCCGCTTGGTCCCTATTTGTCATACAAGTCGCGCCTTAAGTGGTGTGTTTTCCATCGAGGATTCATCGTATTGATCCCCACTTCCCGAGCTCCGATGAGTTGATTGGGGGCTCTTCTCATGCTGAGGCGCTGGTGATGAAGGCCTTTGCCCCAGGGTTGGATGTGGCCACCTTTGATCTAACTACTGCATCATTTCGGCCACAACCGAGCGCTGAAATTCGCACAAGAAGGCCATAGTAATAGTCAGTGGACGCTCGTCCTCGGGCGAGGAAGTCCCTACCGCAGTTTGTTCGGTTGCCGGTTGAGCTTCTGGTGCGGACGGGGACCTCGGGAGTCCCTTGTCCTTAGAACACCGAGTTTCAACGATGGCGACCTGGGTGTGGGTTCCCATAGACGGTGCCAGCTGATGCCTTTTGGCATCTCTTTCGTGTGTCATGGTGAAGGCGGTAGGAGCCTGTAGAAATGGTGGGAGGCCCGGGATGAACGTACTCTGAGAATATCGCCTGAAAATGACAGGAAGCAAGGGTTAGGAGGTCCCCGGAGTGTTTTTCCGGGGAGGAGCGTCCGATGCCCAAGTGAGTATTTTTGAGGTAATGAGACGATTAAAGAGCAGAGATGTATTTTATCTCAAATTAATGTCCCCCCTTACCTGGAATAATTACCAAGTATTTATAGAGGGATGAAAAGTAATAGTCCTTCTCGGTTGGTCGGCCCAGATCATGACACGTGTTCGGCAAGATGCGTTACATGTCTTTTGGGCAATAGAGGACTCATAGTCGGCATGGGCTGCCAGGCTAAGGCTCTGAGATAACGCGAGAGTGGCGTGCTGGGGTGTCCCTACAGGCTGTGTGTCAGGACGCGGTTGGGGGCTGGATTATCGGGGATACGTCAGAGGCTCCTTAAATGCTCCATAAATGCTCCTGCTGTACTCTCGAAGGCCCAGGAGGAACGCCCTCTGAGAATATCGCCTGAAAATGACAGGAAGCAAGGGTTAGGAGGTCCCCGGAGTGTTTTTCCGGGGAGGAGCCTCCGACGCCCAAGTGAGTATTTTTGAGGTAATGAGACGATTAAAGAGCAAAGATGTATTTTATCTCAAATTAATGTCCCCCTTACCTGGAATAATTACCAAGTATTTATAGAGGGACGAATAGTAATAGTCCTTCTCCGTTGGTTGACCCAGATCATGACACGTTGATACGATCAAAGAAGGCACAACCAAGGATGGCAAGGATCCATTGAAGAAAACTAGTGGACCATTGACAAGGAAGGAGGCTAAGGAGCTCACTAGTGCACTTCAAGCTCGGATGTTGACAGATTGGCGATGTTCTGGTGGAAAAATCATATCTTGAGGTAAACAGATCAGAATTGAGTGATTCTTGATTCATTGGAAAGCTAACATCTAGAGCTACAGATCATATGCAGATCACGAAACCCATTTTTCACGTTAAGGAGGTCCAATTCAGCTGCAAAGGTGCGATTTGCGAGTTATCGCTGGTTCAGAAGCAGTTGTGGTATTTTGGCCATATCTTTGGCTTCAGATATCCATTTGGTGTGGTTCAGGTGTCATTTCAAAGCTAAGAAATAGATATACAACTTTCATGCTTTGAATTTTGAGAAATCATGGTTTCATCAAGTTCTAATTTCAGCTTGAAGTTGAAGACACAAGCAGTAACCACCTGAGAAGACTATTTTGGGGTTTTCATGGCCAATCTTATTTTGTAACGTATTTTATTTTAGTTTCCTATTTATTTACATTATTTAGGATGTTATTTAGGCCATGGAATTGATTCAGGTCATTTAGGATAAAAGGAATTCGCTGCACACCTTAAACATGTGTTAAAAGTGTGTTAGAGTCCTAGTTTGACTAGGTTTTCTTGAGTCCTTTGTAACTAGGTTTCCTAGGTGACTTGGGCTGCGAATTTTGCCCAGATTTTTACCCTAGTTTAGGCCTATATAAAGGCACATATTCTGGATGTAAACACACAGATTAATGATGAAATAATATTGCTCTTTGGAGAGGTTTTCTCTTTGGTTCTTTGTGGACTACCTTGGTGCACAAGTGTGCAAGGTGCGAGGGGGGATCTTGAAATCCCTTTGTCCTTCGAGCACCGAGTCTCCATGACGGCGACATGGGATAGAGTTCCCACAGACGGTGCCAAATGATGGCCTACGGCGGCTTCATCGTGTTTCATTGTACGGGTAGGGCAGACTTCTGATGGAGCAGAACACTTTGGGAAGAGATTCCCCAGTGGAGAGTACCTGAAGTACTCTAGAAAACGCGGGGTAGGAGGTCCCCGGTGTGTATTCCCGGGGAGGAGCCTCCGACGCCCAAGTCAGTACTTTCAGATAACTGAATTATGTGCCCTTTTGTGTATTCAAAGAGAACTTTCTTCTCACCCTGCTAGGATGCTTTTTGGGTGTTTTATAAAGGAGGTGTACAGAAGCCATTCTCCTATTGTGGTCATCCCAGATTATGACACGTGTCCGGTGGGATGTGATCCTTGCTTTGCCGGGAACGAAGGGACACTTATCTCAGCAAAAGTTGATTGGTTGACAGCCTAGGCATTCCGAGAGTGTCGTATCGAGGTGTCGCTCTGATGGCGTGCCCCAGTGATAACGTGTCAGAATGTACTTGGGGGATGACTTTATGGGGAGGTGTCAGAGGCTCCTTAAATGCTTTGTTTGTACCTTTCGGGGTTACTCTAACGTCTCGGGGAATATATTCCCTGAGGACGGTTCCTCCGAGGGGTACTTTTGTTTCCGAAGAGGGTCCGATCGCTCTACCGAGGTTGGTCCTATCATTTCCTAAGGAAGCAAATTCCCTACATTAGGCCAGGGGGATCGTTTATCCTTCTGACCTCGGCTGGAAGTTTCCCTCTGCTGAAGTCAATACTCCGTCAAGTCTGGGAGCTCGACCAGTGATGGGCACCTCGGCTATCAGCAGGAAACAAAGTTGGAAGACTACAATGCACACTTAAACTAGTGGTGCTAATGAAACTACAACTTTGGAGTGGGAGTTTTCGGCCATGCAAAATTATATGGTGACTAGTGCAATACTAGGCCAACTTTAGTGGATTTTAGTGATGGCTGGCCAAATCATGTTCCCCACTAAGGTATTAAGGCATCATTGCCTTGGTTTACCAAATTGGTACTAGTTTTAGTACTTGGCCAGTTATACATAGAACTAATGCTCAATTTGGACTTCTTTAAAGTTTACTTGGCAATTTAAGCCATGAATTGATGATTAAGGCCGAAAGTGTTTATGTTCTAATGACTAAAACAAGACCATGGAGTATTGGAGGACTAGTTGGTGCCAAGCAAAAATGGTGAGGTTGAGAGCTAGCATTAGTGCCACCTTTATTACATGTGGCTTGTATCCGGACATGCATGCTTCCATTAGTTCACTTTGCCTTCATTTTAGGTTACCTCCCCTTGGTCGAGAGCTTGCTTTGCTTGTGCTCTTCAGCTTACCACTAAATTGGTCTCAGATTCAAGCATCAATGGAGGCAAATTAAAGCTTGAGAGAAGGAAGCAAGCTGAATTCCTTGGTTTCGGCACTTAGCAACTCAAGATCAAGCTTTGTTTTGAAGAAACAAGGAATGGATGAGACATTTCAAGCTTGGGATTAAGGTAATCCTTTGTGTTTTCCTTGAATACATGGTATATATTCCATGAACAAGGAGTGTTAACGCCTAATTAGTAATATGTTAGGCTAATTGTGGAAGAAAATGTTTCGGGTTCAAGCTAAACTGAGGCTATTCAAGCTTAATTTGAGGTAAGGTTCATTAAACTACTTGATTGCTTGGTAGTATACCATGATTCTGTTGGGTTTCGGGAGCCAAACATGTTAGTGTTGTGCCCAAAAAAGCCAATCATGAGATGATTGTATTTTTTGCACATTGAGTCATGATATTTTATTAAGGCATTAATCCAGCAATTATGTTTGTTGTTTTGTTCCTGCGTAACTTAACAAACATAATTGTAACCCTAGAATAATGATATTCTTAAAAGTCCCTGGTCTAGTATTATTATGGAGCGGGTTGCAGTAATACATAACGACTAGCATATGTGGAGACTAATATGAGATATGTAGTCTACATATGGGTACAAGTTGGAGAACTTGTGTACTGGACCGACCCACCATGAGAACACTACATGGATCGTTATATGAGTGTCATAAGTGATTCTCATAGTGATCATGGTATATGTAGTCCTTCGACCTAAGATCATCAAGGTTCCCTACATGTGAGTCACATACTTTGATACTTTCCTTTGTTGCTCGTAACTGAGTGAACTTGAAGGAGGTCATTGGGTATGTCACATATCATGCGGAGGGATTTGTATGATCAAGATGGGATTTGTCCCTCCTATGTAACGGGAGTGATATCTTCGGGCCCCTTGATAGAGTGAGACTTAGAAAATGCATGGCCATGCTCGGATGAGTTGATATACGATATCAATGTCATCAGTTTAAGTTGGTCTACTCGGTAATCAAGAAACCAAAGATTGGGCTATACGAGAGTGACACATTCCATGTCTCGTGCTTAGTCTTGATATCTTGGACAAAGGGACAATGGCATATATCGGTGATGATCATAAAGGTTTAGTCGAATCATCGACAATCTTGTCACTTGGGTAGCAATGATGTGTTGCTAGACACCGCTCATTGCTTATGATCATAAATGTGATTTATGATCATTGCCAACGTGGTAAGAGCCTATTGGGTCGCACACATAGAGCTATTTGGATCATTAGAGTGCATGGGCTAATTATTTGGGTTATGGTTTCACTTTAATTTCGTATTAATAATGGGCCCAAGAGTTGAGCCATTATTAAGCCCGAAATTAAAGCCTAATTGGATTAGGGCTTTGAAACCCATTAGGCCTGGAAGTTGAGTCTCACTATAAATACAACTTTTAAGTGAGAAATTCGCAGGTCTCCTTGCCCTAGCCTCCAAAAAGGACAGCCACACTCTTCTCTTGCAATTCCTTGGAGGACGCAAGCTAGCACTGCGAGCGCAAGAGAAACGCATCTGTCGGGACGTGGTGGAAGCGTGGTGATCCCGAGAGGCTCGTGTGGATACCATAGAGAGCTTGAACACGTCAACTGTTCAGGTTTTGTGATTCAACTCTACAGTTGAGTGAGAGATCTCAACCGAAAATTAGGTATGAAAATTTTCAAACACCCGGTTTACCCCGTTTCACTTGGATCCTGGAGGGTTTCGGTTAAATTCCACTGCGCTGTTTGGCTCCCGAAACCCAGTGGTATCACTACTGTGGTATCAGAGCTACTGGTGAAACCCTAAATCGGGATTGAGTGTTGAATCGCATGATGTTATGTGTTCGGTTGCTTTTCGGCCATGATTAATTAGATTGATTCATGATGCATGAAACTGGAACTCGTAATGAACATATGACATATATGAAGAAACGACACTAATTGGTTAATGAGATTAACCTGAAATTGATAGGTATGAGATACCTATATGGATTAGGATTCTTGCAATAGTTGCAGAAACCCTAGCTTTGTTCGGATTCGCCTGTTCGGGCAAAAGTAAGTATGCATATGGAAAGGATTCTTGCAATAGTTGCAAAAACCCTTGCTTTGTTCGGATTCAGCCTATTCGGGCACCGAAAGTAAGGTATTTTTGGTGGCTCAAATGGAGGAGTCTCGGGTGCCTGCTTGCTCGAAATAGAAGATCTCGGGCAAAGCAATTGTAAGACAATTTTTTGTGCCGGGGGGCGCTGCCCCCTCGCAACCCCCCGCAAGGGCGGCTCCCCTTGACCCCGTCCATTGACCGGTCAGCGGAACCACCACTCGCTGAACCGCCAGTATGGGACCAGCGGGACCGCCGTATGCGAAGCGCCACATAAATAAAAACTGGTTAATCAACGCGCAAAAATTGGCATGCATCTTTGTTGAATGAGATTTGACATGATATGCTGATTGGTGTTTGTAGCATGGTGCATGGTTATAGCCCTTGATTGGTTTGTACTTGTAAATACGGCCTGCAAGTCGTGCCTTTTCTTATCACTCTCATTGTACATTCTCTTCTCACCTTACTCCCCTCGAATGTAACTCGAGGTTTCTATTATTGATGTAATGGTGCATTATGGGATCATCCAAGGTGGTATGTCCAAGGATCATCCAAGGTGGTATGTCCAAGGAGGTGACAACAAAAGGGCAACCAAGAAAGGAAGAGAAGGAGCTTGTCAAGACTCTTTTCTTTTCTTAGGCTTTTATGATATTCTCATTGGCTTGAGAATATCGCATAGTTTTGGCTATAACCATGTCACGTTTACTTTCTTGTACGCATGAGATGCATGTTTTATATTTGTATGTGATGCATGTATAAGACAACCGAAGATAACAAATTGGTGAGATCAAACAAAAAAAAATCCCTCAAACAAATATTAAGTCATTAAATGTGATGCCTTCCAAATGTTGGCACTCGTCAAGACTTTGATCAACATTAGGTGGGTTTGCCAAAGCAAAGCACCTATGTTCATCTTGGTAAGGCGCGATGGGATAATAGTGATATCCAAATTGCTAACTTTGGGTCCGACTTAACTAAGTCATCCTAATAGGATTAGGGACTTAGAGGCATAGAGTTGGGCTTAAGCTCATGAGATGAGCTTGGACAAGTGTTGTTCACCCAACTATCCAAGAGTTGCATAAGATGCAATTGGCAAGGAGTTGCCTACCTAAATAGCTGTAACTTGAGAGAAAAGCCAAAGCTGACTCAGGTTGTGGTCAAATATGGATCTTGGCCCACTAGAATACCTTAGCGCCGAGGTGTTCCGAAATAATATCGAGGGTTATTATTTTGAGGAAAATAGTGGGAGTATCGTTTAATAAAAGTCCTTATTAAATGAATTAAAATACATGACTCTTACACTGCATATTTACTGTTGTAGATAACCATGGCACAAAACACATCGACACTTTCGTTGCGATCGATCCTTGAGAAGGAAAAACTGAATGGGACCAACTTTCTCAAATGGTACCGAAACTTGAGGATAGTCCTCAAGCAAGAGAGAAAGGCTTATGTCCTAGAGCAGCCCATTCCGAATGAGCCTGCTGCCACTGCTCCAAGAGCTGAAAGGGATGCTCACAAGAGGCATTCTGATGATGCTTTGGATGTTGCATGCCTCATGCTTATTACCATGGAATCTGAGCTTCAGAAGCAACATGAGAACATGGGGGCGTTCGATATGATCGAACATCTCAAAATGCTTTTCCAAGAGCAAGCTAGGCATGAGAGGTTTGAGACCTCTAAGGCATTGTTTCAGTGCAAGATGTCTGAGGGAAGTCCCGTGGGTCCTCATGTGCTCAAGATGATTGGGTACATTGAGAATCTTGAGAATTTGGGATTTGCTCTTCAGAAAGAGTTGGCTATTGATGTAGTCTTGCAATCGTTGCCTGAAAGCTACAGTCAGTTCGTCATGAACTATAACATGAACGACCTTGACAAGTCCCTCCCTGAATTGCTCAACATGTTGAGAACTGCTGAGCAAAACCTTAAGAAGGCTAAGCCCATTTTGATGGTTCAAAAGGGCAAGGGAAAGGGAAAAGCCAACAAGAAGAAGGATAAAGCTAATGGAAAGTCCAATGCTAATTCTTCTTCAGCTGCACTGAAACCAAAGGGTGGTGTGGCAAAGGAAGGGGAGTGCTTCCATTGTAAGCAACCTGGACACTGGAAGCGCAATTGCAAGCTCTATCTTGAAGAACTTGCTAAGGAAAAGGGAAGTAAGACTTCCACTTCAGGTATTTTTGTTATAGAGGCTAACTTTTCTACTTCCTCATCTTGGGTATTGGATACTGGATGTGGATCTCACATTTGTGCAAATGTGCAGGATCTAAGTAGAAGTAGAAGATTGGCCCGAGGTGAAGTGGACCTACGTGTTGGAAATGGAGCAAGGGTTGCTGCCTTAGCCGTAGGGACTTATGTTCTCACTTTACCTAGTGGATTAGTTTTAGAATTAGACAACTGCTACTTTGTGCCTACTATTAGTAGAAATTTGATTTCTGTTTCTTGTTTGGACAAGAAAGGTTTTTCATTTATAATAAAGGACAAATGTTGTTCTATTTATTTGAATGAAATCTTTTATGGTAGTGCTCAACTTAGCAATGGGTTGTATGTTCTAGACCTCGAAGATCCAATCTATAATGTGAATACCAAGAAGGTCAGATTAAATGATTCAAACCCGACCTATCTCTGGCACTGTCGCTTGGGCCATATAAATGAGACCCGCATATCCAAGCTCCATAAGGATGGACTCTTGGACTCATTTGATTTTGAATCATATGAGACATGTGAGTCATGTTTGTTGGGCAAGATGACCAAAGCCCCATTCATAGGGCAAAGTAAAAGGGCTAATGAGTTACTAGGACTCATACATAGTGATGTATGTGGCCCTATGTCTACACAAGCTAGAGGAGGTTTTCAATACTTCATTACTTTCACTGATGACTTCAGTAGATATGGCTATGTGTATCTCATGAGACACAAGTCAGAATCCTTTGAAAAGTTCAAAGAATTCAAGAATGAAGTAGAGAATCAACTCGGGAAAAGTATCAAAGTGCTTCAATCAGATCGAGGTGGAGAGTACTTGGATCGAGAATTCCTTGACTATCTGAAGGAGTGTGGTATAGTATCACAACTCACTCCACCAGGTACACCTCAATGGAATGGTGTATCTGAAAGGAGAAATCGAACTCTGTTAGACATGGTTCGCTCTATGATGAGTCAAGCTGACCTTCCAAACTCCTTTTGGGGACATGCTCTAGAGACAGCCACTTTTACACTAAACCGAGTTCCATCTAAATCGATTCAAAAGACACCATATGAGATATGGAGTGGGAGGCGTCCCAATTTGTCTTTTATGAAGATTTGGGGCTGTGACGCTTATGTGAAACGTCAATCCTCTGACAAACTAGAGCCCAAATCTCAAAAATTCCTTTTTGTTAGGTATCCCAAAGAAACAAAGGGTTACTATTTCTACAATCCTTCTAAGAAAAAAAGTGTTTATTGTTCGAACTGGTGTCTTTTTAGAGAAAGAGTTTATCTCTAAAGAAACTAGTGGGAGGAAAGTAGAACTTGAAGAAATTCAAGAACAACAAGGAGACATCGAACCTGAAATGGAACTTGAACAGACACCACAAGATGTTGTGGTTCAAGAGTCTATTCCTGTAGCATAGAGCCCACGTAGGTCTGGTAAGATTCGGCGTGAGCCTGAGAGATATGGATTTCTCATGACTCACACTGGTGATGTGATGCTCATGGATTAGGATGAGCCCACAACCTACCAACAAGCTATGTCGGGGCCTGAATCTGAGAAGTGGCTAGTGGCCATGAAATCCGAGATGGAATCCATGTATGAAAACCAAGTATGGACTTTGGTTGACCCACCTGAAGGGGTAAAACCCATAGGGTGCAAATGGGTTTTCAAGAAGAAAACTGACATGGATGGTAATGTGATTACCTTTAAGGGACGATTGGTTGCAAAAGGTTTCAAGCAAATTCATGGTATTGACTATGATGAAACTTTTTCACCAGTTGCTATGCTTAAATCCATCCAAATTTTGTTTGCTATTGCTGCACACTATGATTATGAGATATGGCAAATGGATGTCAAAACTGCATTCCTAAATGGAAAGCTACTTGAGGATGTGTACATGACACAACCTGAGGGTTTTGTCACTCCTGAGAATGCCAATAAAGTGTGCAAGTTGCAAAGGTCCATTTATGGACTGAAGCAAGCTTCTCGAAGTTGGAATCTTCATTTTGATGAAGCAATCAAAGAGTTTGGTTTTATCAAAAATGAAGATGAACCTTGTGTCTACAAGAAGGTTAGTGGGAGCGCTATTGTCTTCTTGGTGTTGTATGTAGATGACATACTACTCATCGGGAATGACATTCCTGAGCTACAGTCTGTGAAGACTTGGCTAGGGAAATGTTTCTCTATGAAGGACTTGGGTGAAGCAGCCTATGTGTTAGGCATCAGGATCTATAGAGATAGATCTAGAAAGCTTCTTGGCCTAAGTCAAAGTACATATATTGACAAGGTGCTAAAGAGGTTTAGCATGCAAGATTCCAAGAAAGGATTCTTGCCCATGTCACATGGTATCACTCTTTCTAGATCTCAGTGTCCGAGTACACCCGAAGAGAGAGAGCGCATGAGTAAGATTCCATATGCCTCAGCAATTGGATCTATCATGTATGCCATGATATGTACTCATCCCGATGTCTCATATGCTTTGAGCATGACGAGTAGGTACCAATCAAACCCCGGTGAGAGTCACTGGACAGCTGTTAAGAACATCCTTAAGTACTTACGAAGGACTAAGGATGCATTCTTGGTCTTTGGAGGTGAAGATGAGCTCGTTGTAAGGGGTTACACCGATGCAAGCTTCCAATCCGATAAGGATGATTTTAGATCGCAATCTAGTTATGTGTTTTGTATTGGTGGTGGTGCTGTGAGCTGGAAGAGTTCAAAGCAAGAGACAGTAGCTGACTCTACAACAGAATCTGAGTACATTGCCGCCTCTGATGCTGCGAAGGAGGCAGTTTGGATCAAGAAGTTCATCACTGAACTTGGAGTGGTTCCAAGCATTGCCGACCCGATAGAGCTCTATTGTGACAACAATGGAGCAATCGCACAGGCTAAGGAACCTCGATCTCACCAGCGATCCAAACACATACTCCGACGCTATCATCTCATCAGGGAGATCATCGAGAGGGGTGATGTAAGGATATGCAGGACTTCGACAGACAGCAACATTGCTGATCCACTGACAAAGCCCCTTACGCAGCAGAAGCATGATAGCCATTCTAGGTCCATCGGTATTAGATACATGGATGATTGGCTTTTAGTGCAAGTGGGAGATTGTTAGTGTTGTGCCCAAAAAGCCAATCATGAGATGATTGTATTTTTTGCACATTGAGTCATGATATTTTATTAAGGCATTAATCCAGCAATTATGTTTGTTGTTTTGTTTCTGCGTAACTTAACAAACATAATTGTAACCCTAGAATAATGATATTCTTAAACGTCCCTAGTCTAGTATTATTGTGGAGCGGGTTGCAATAATACATAACGACTAGCATATGTGGAGACTAATATGAGATATGTAGTCTACATATGGGTACAAGTTGGAGAACTTGTGTACTAGACCGACCCACCATGAGAACACTTCATGGATCATTATATGAGTGTCATAAGTGATTCTCATAGTGATCATGGTATATGTAGTCCTTCGACCTAAGATCATCAAGGTTCCCTACATGTGAGTCACATACTTTGATACTTTCCTTTGTTGCTCGTAACTGAGTGAACTTGAAGGAGGTCATTGGGTATGTCACATATCATGCGGAGGGATTTGTATGATCAAGATGGGATTTGTCCCTCCTATGTAACGGGAGTGATATCTTCGGGCCCCTTGATAGAGTGAGACTTAGAAAATGCATGGCCATGCTCGGATGAGTTGATATATGATATCAATGTCATCAGTTTAAGTTGGTCTACTCGGTAATCAAGAAACCAAAGATTGGGCTATACGAGAGTGACACATTCCATGTCTCGTGCTTAGTCTTGATATCTTGGACAAAGGGACAGTGGCATATATAGATGATGATCATAAAGGTTTGGTCGAATCATCGACAATCTTGTCACTTGGGTAGTAATGATGTGTTGCTAGACACCACTGATTGCTTATGATCATAAATATGATTTATGATCATTGCCAATGTGGTAAGAGCCTATTGGGTCACACACATAGAGCTATTTGGATCATTAGAGTCTATGGGCTAATAATTTGGGTTTTGGTTTCACAATAATTTTGTATTGATAATGGGCCTAATAGTTAAGCCATTATTAAGCCTGAAATTAAAGCCTAATTAGATTAGGGCTTTGAAACCCATTAGGCCTGGAAGTTGAGTCTCACTATAAATACAACTTCTAGTGAGAAATTCACAGGTCTCCTTGCCCTAACATCCAAAAAGGACAGCCACACTCTTCTCTTGCAATTCCTTGGAGGACGCAAGCTAGCACTGCGAGCGCAAGAGAAACGCATCTGCCGGGACGCGGTGGAAGTGTGGTGATCCCGAAGGCTCATGTGGATACCATAGAGAGCTTGGACACATCAACTGTTCAAGTTTTGTGATTTGACTCTATAGTTGAGTGAGAGATCTCAATCGAAAATTAGGTATGAAAATTTTCAAACACCCGGTTTACCCCGTTTCACTTGGATCCTGGAGGGTTTCGGTTAAATTCCGCTGCGCTGTTTGGCTCTCGAAACCCAACAGATTCAAGTGTTTAAAGTAGCTAAGTGATTGTTAAATTTGCTAAATGACCTTCGTTACTTGATGGGCTATTGAGATTGATTTCAGTTATGGTTGTTAATTAGCTAATTGACTATGGACATGTGCTAGAAATCCTAGTGAATGTGGCCATTTTGCTAGGCATTTTGGAGCTCTAGTGGAAGTGGATGGTATGGTGAAGTTTTGTGTGCAAAAGTGCACAATGGCACATGTTATGTTACTTGGATGAATGGTCATTGTGGTGTGTGTGTGTGTTCATTGTGTGCTTGAGTGATTCTCTGTGGTTGCTAACCAATTACTTGTTATATATGTCTCAAGTATACTAGTTTGTGCATATATATGTTGTGTTTTTGATATGATCAAAGAAGGCACAACCAAGGATGGCAAGGATCCATGGAAGATAACTAGTAAACCATTGACAAGGAAGAAGGCTAAGGAGCTCACTACTGCACTTCAAGCTCTTGTCTCAAGCTTGGATGTTGACAGATTGGTGATGTTCTGGTAGAAAAATCATATATTGAGATAAAAAGATCAGAATTGAGTAATTATTGATTCATTGGAAATCTAATCTTTGGAGCTAAAAATCATATGAAGACCATCAAACCCAGTTTGCATGTTAAGGAGGTCCAATTCAGCTTCAAAGTCACAATTTGCGAGCTATCGCTGGTTCAAAAGTAGTTGCAGTATTTTGGTCATATCTTTGGATTCAGATGTCCGTTTTGTGTGGTTCAGGTGTCATTTCAAAGCTAAGAAAGAGAGCTACAACTTTTATGCTTTGAATTTTGAGAAATCATAGCTGCATCAAGTTCGAATTTCAGCTTGAAGTTGAAGACACAAGCAGGAACCACCTGAGAAGACCATTTTGCGGTTTTTATGGCCAATCTTGTTTTGTAACGTATTTTATTTTAGTTTCCTATTTATTTACATTATTTAGGATTTTATTTAGGCCATGTAAGTGATTTAGGTCACTTAGGATGAATGGAATTTTCTGCACACCTTAAACATGTGTTAAAAGGGTGTAAGAATCCTAGTTTGACTAGGTTTTCTTGAGTCCTTTGTAACTAGATTTTCTAGCTGACTTGGGCTGCGAATTTTGCTCAGTCTTTTACCCTAGTTTAGGCCTATAAATAGGCACATATTCTGGATGTAAACACACATATTAATGCCGAAATAATACTGCTCTTTGGAGAGAATTTCTCTTTGGTTCTTTGTGGACTACCTTGGTGCACAAGTGTGCTTGTGTTCTTGGTGTTCTTATACTTCTCGTTTCTAGTCACAGGTTGATTAGGGGTGGGGGTCTTCAAATTCAGTCTCTTTGATGTCTTGTGGAGCTTGAAAAACATCTTGGGCGCATTCCATGGTCTTTATACCATCGGGGTTCGCATCAGTTTTCTTGTCTTTGTGTCTTATTTTGCAGGGTATATTGAGCTTGAGGAGGTTAAGCCTTGAGTTATACACTCGGCTTAACTAAATAAACTCTATATTGATTTGGTATTAATGTTGAACTTTATAGAGTATTGTACTCATTGCCCACACATTTTTTTTTCAGGAAAGGATATTCGGCCTGAATTATAGTTACTTGAGTTGTAGCTAGTGTGTTTATGCTAGCTTGCTTGTGTATCAAGGTATATGCCAATGTGTGCTTGGCTTGATTAGTTTTGTACATTACAAGTCTTATTTTTGAAGTTGGTCGAGACTTATGTCTTAAGATTGTGCAGGCGTTGTAGAGTGGGACTTGTCTAGGTTGGCAGCTATGGATATGTGGACACTTGCTCTGATCGTCGTTTTCACCTTTATGACTACGAATATGGCCATAGGTCTTGTACTGCAGTGTGTCCTGCTTTATGGCGTACTGAAGGTTCTGTTTGAGCATTAGATGGTTTGGGTTGTAACAAAACTTGGTAATGAAAACTTGGAATCATGGCATGTAGCCATGTATGTGTACTAGATAGACTACTTTTGTATGTACATATTTAGGTAGTCTTGGTTGCCTAGTTTTTGTGGTACATGGAGTACCTTAGTAGGCCAAGTTATGTTTGCACTATGGATTGGTTTTGGACATGTATATATGATGGATGGTATGTTTATCTGAATGGAAGTTGTGTTTATCTTGTGAACCTCCTTTGTACCTATTATGGCCGAATGTACATGTGCACATAAACTTGAGTTTTCAAACTAAATGGTTATCTTGGGCTTCTTGGTTGCCATTCTATGTAGCACACTTGAATGGACACATTCTAAACACTTGAATTGCATTGAGTGTTTGCCTTGCTTGTAATGCAAGTTACATAGTACAGCCTTGCTTGTATCTTGGGCTTCTTGGTTGCCATTCTATGTAGCACACTTGAATGGACACATTCTAAACACTTGAATTGCATTGAGTGTTTGCCTTGCTTGTAATGCAAGTTACATAGTACAGCCTTGCTTGTTCTGCAAGTTAGTGGTTTTGGGCCTTACTTCTGTTGCAAGTAACTAATTGGAATTACTCACAAGCCTCATGGGCCACCTCCCAGGCTAAACACCTTAAGAAAGTAAGACTTAAGGTTAAGAAACATTAGTTGGCCGAATTGAAAGGTTGGTAACTAAACTATAGATTGGTGAGAGTAATACTTACTAAATGGGCTAGGGCCTGTGTGAGGTTGACAAAAGCTCAAAGATAGATGAGAGCAAGAGAAGGATAAAGGAAAGCAAATGAGGGGAAGGAAGGGTTTATATAGGCCGAACAGGGGTAGCTGAATCGTCGCCATAACTACCCCGTTAAGGCGAATCGTCACCATAATTGCCCCTCGAAGGCGAAAAGACGCGGCCGGTGTAACCGACGTGACTGCCCCCAATCCTCAAGTGCCACGTGTCATCCAATGCGAGAAACTAGGATGCACTTTCTGACACACTGAAAACCCAAGCATGCCTATCCAAACTGACACGCTTGGTTCCGAGACGTGACGGTCCACTGACCTCCAACAGAAAAAGTACGAATAAAGAAGGTGTACACCCCGAGATCGCCAGGAGACTAATCAGAGGGCAAGTGATGACGCCTCAGCCAGGAAGGTACACCTTCGGGTGCCGAAGTGTCTCCTTGAATAGCATCCCGCTCGAAGTATGGCGAGGTGTCTCCATAGAATATAGAATCGAAGTCTCCACTTCGACTTTTCAGAGTGGGGCATGTGATAGCCAAAGTGCTATCACCCTCCAAACCCGTAAGCTCAGGCAAAGCGCCACCCTCGGAAAAGTTAAGCATCATCCGCAAGGAATGCGAGCAACGACTTCAGAAGGGAAAAACCCACCACCATCGGCAGGGAAGAACACCCACGAGTGGGACCACCCTTGGTGAAGATGTTCCCGAATTACTGAAATGATCTTGGAAAGAAGTCCTCCTGTTCCAAAAAGCTCTCCCCTATTGTAGGGACCTCAGGAGTATGCTAGAAACAATTAAGGAGCCTCTGACGCACTGTACTTGTATGTTCCCCGACACGCCGCCCTTAGACACACTCTGACATGCCCCCTCAGACTCACTCTGGCACGCTGCCCTCGTACAACCTAGGCTCCTGGCCAGGTGGCCTGTGATCGGCTAGATGCTCCTCCTCTCCCCGAAGGTACGGATCGCATCTGTCCAATCACGTGTCATGATCTGGGCCGGGTCTGTCAAATGCACTTCTACTGTTCACTGTTCACCTCCCTATATATATTCAGGAAGCGCCCCAGGTAAAGGCATCCGACTCCAAGAGGAAAAATCTCTCCACTCTTTACTCACTCTCCATTTCCAAACATTGACTTGGGTGTCGGAGGCTCCTCCCCGAAAAAATACTCCGGGGACCTCCTAACCTTTATTTTTCTGAGTCTTTGTAGTCCTCCTTCCACCGGAGTTTCCTCACCCAAGCGTTCTCTCATCAGAAGTTCTTGTTCCAGGCTCACCATGTTGCATAACAATGATGTCGAAGGGCATCAACCATAATTCAACCAAAACTTTTAACTATTGTCATAGCTAGAAACACTCGAATTCTTCAAGCAAACTCAAGCTAATGGCATCAAATGAACTTAAAAACATATATCCCTTACCTCAACTCCAAGTAACACGCAAGAATCAAGCTCCCTTTCAACCAACCAAGCTCACCAAAGTTCTACACCAATTCCAATCCAAAAACAAAGCACTAATCACTAAAACTTCATTCTCTAACCAAAACCCAAGCTTCAAACTAACTAATAAACATGAATTCAATCAAGAACACATTTCTTACCTCGTTAAAAAATAGGGGATGTGGGAAAATGCCTTTCCAAGCTTCAAAATCATGGTTTCAAGCTTGAAATTGCTTCCTCCATGGTTATACACCTTGAATTGCACCTCTTGATACCAAGATCACTTGATTCCAAGCTTAATTTGAGAGAGAAATGAGTGAGGGAAGGATGAAAATGGGGTTATGGCAGCCTCCCCCTTCTCTTTCCCTTCTTAAACCCTTACTTAGCATCAAGGTCACCAAGGTTTCAAGTTTAATGCAATTAAGCCCCCCATCTTTGTAATTTAGTCATTCTTGATTAAATTCTTGTCTATTCCTTAAGTTTGAGTTAAGGTTGAAAGTTAAGTTATAAAAATTCATTTTAAAGCACTTGGGACTCGCCCTGGCTATTCAGGATGCAAAATTACCATTTTACCCCTAAACTTCGTTCAGTGCTTTATTTTTCTCAGAACTTAGTGAACTTTGCTAAACTTCTCTATTCTTACTATGTAAACTTGAATTAAGGTTCTAAACTTAATTTAGATCACCTTACCTTCCTCAATTTCGCTTCCCACTAGAAGGGCCATAACACCAGCAACTTCAGTCTCTGCATAACATAACTAGGGAATGAGAATTCGACAATTCTCAGTAAGGGTCTTCAGTGTACCTGCAAGAAAATTACTAGGACTGGACATATGATGAACATATGTAAACTTGCTGCGAGCTCACACAACATGAGGGTCTGATATATGCACATTAACTAGGCCTTTCAGACCTCTCCTCAACTAGTCCTCCTCACGGTGCATCACTCTGTGCCTAGCGAGTTCTGATCACTAACCTGCTCCTGGCAAGCTGAAGCTTACTGGATGAAATCATGTAGCCTTCCCATAGTCATTATGTAGGGGAATTATGGTGGAACTTTGTAGACTAGGCCATAAGACCTTTTGTTGTAGACTAGATGAACAAGGTTTCACGTTGCAACAATGTGGCTATGGCACGACTAGGTCGACAAGGGTTATAAATTTTTCACCTGAGCTAGTGGTATTTAATTATGTTCATTTGCAACATAGTTTCCTTGCTTTTTGCACAAGCAACCTTAAAATTCTACAAAACTCAAGGAAACTTCTATATTTCATGGGACTTTCGGAAGTCTCGGAGTACCCCCAAAATCCATAGACCCCTAGGTATGCTAAGAACCCCCTTAGGTCTCATTTGGATCAAGCTAGCAAAATGTGAAAAATTCACCATTTTTGTATGTGGCGACGTGTCGCCACAGCTGGGGACGTTCTGTGACATTTTACTGGATTGGCGACGCATCGCTGGGGTTGACCTATAATTGGCAACGCGTCGCCAATCTGCAGAAATGCAGAATTTGGCGCATTTTGCTGCTATGAACTTTGGACGATTCCTACACATACCAAACATGCATGGAATGCCTCGAAATTTCTTACACTCATAGAACATGTTGCATAGAACATAACTAACTATCACAAGCTAATCTATGATGTCTTTTAACATCAATCCAATCCCCTCAATTCCTCTAGTCCACCACAATTCAATCAAAACCTTTAACTAATGCCATAGCTAAAACCACTCTAATTCTTCAAGTAAACTCAAGCTATTGGCATTAAATGAACTTGAAAACATATCTCCCTTACCTATACTCCAAGTAACAAGCAAGAATCAATTCCTTTTCAATCCACCAAGCTCACCAAAGTTCTACACAAGTTCCAATCCAAAAACAAAGCACTAATCACCAAAACTTCACTATCTAACCAAAATCCAAGCTCCAAACTAACTAATAAACATGAATTCAATCAAGAACACATTTCTTACCTCGTTCAAAAATAAGGGATGTGGAAAAACGTCCTTCCAAGCTTCAAAATCATGGTTTAAAGCTTGAAATTAGCTTCTCGAAGCTTCTATACCATGAATTGCACCTCTTGACACCAAGATCACTTGATTCCAAGCTTAAGTTGAGAGAGAAATGAGTTAGGGAAGGATGAAAATGTGGTTATGGCAGCCTCCCCCTTCTCTTTCCCTTTTTAAACCCTTACTTTGCATCAAGGTCACCAAGGTTTCAAGTTTAGTGCAATTAAGCCCCCCATCTTTGTAACTTAGTGATTTTTGATTAAATTCTTAACTGGAAATATCCCGATCTCAAATCTATTTTAGAGAACACCTTTGCTCCCCTTAATTGATCAAACAAATCTTCAATCCTTGGAAGAGGATACTTATTATTTATGGTTAATGCATTTAGTTTTCTGTAATCAATACAGAGTCTAAGGGTTCCATCCTTCTTTTTCACAAATAACACAGGTGCTCCCCAAGCGGACACACTGGGTCTAATGAACCCTTTTTCTAGCAGTTCATCCAACTGCTTCCTGAGTTCTACCATCTCAGGCACTACCATTCTATATGGAGCAGTAGATACTGGTGCTTCTCCTAGTACCACCTTTATTTCAAACTCCACCTCTCTTGAGGGTGACAAACCAGGTAGGTCTGTAGGGAAGACACCTGGGAAATCTTGAACTATAGGTATTTTCCTAAGTTCATCTGATACTTCCTGGTCATTTAATTCTAGGTATTCCTATTCACTTTCTGGAGTTATCATCTCCAGTACTTCCAAGTGATAGTCCCTGGCTAACTTTAAGGATTTATCTAGATCATATGGTATTTCACCAGGCATTATTAATTGTCTACCCTGACAATCAATAACTACTTTGTTCTCTCCTAACCAATTCATGCCTAAGATCACATCATATCCATGTGTCTCTAGTACTATGAGATTAGTTCTCAATTTCAGCTTGCCTATTTGTAACTCAAAGTTTTCAACCATGTAATAGGCAAACAAGACTTCATTGCCAGCTGTTCTCACCAAGTACATGTTGGGCATATATTTTACTTCTAGATTCATGGCCTTAACCAAGCTAGTAGATACTACAGACAATGAAGCTCCGGTATTAAACAGAACAGATACTAACTGGCCATTAAGGTAAATTGTACATTTCAGGGCCCTTCTGCTAGTCTTTTGCTGACTAGTCTCTTTTCCAGCATCTTCAGCCTCAAGTGTTTCTTGCTCTGTTCTAGAAGATTCTAGTTGAAACACCCTCCCTGGTAGTGTACCAGGCCTACTCTGTTCTTGAGGCGCTCTAGGTACTGGCCTTCCTCCCTGGTCTGGCCCCTGAGTCCTCAGCTGGGGCAAAGGCACCTGCCCCCTAGGTCCTCTGGGATTAAAAATTCCCAGCAATTTCCTGTTACCTTCACCTCTCTTTTTGCAGTCTCTCACCTAGTGGTCTGGGGCTCCACACCTATGGCAACCAGTGGAAGTCTTGAAGCATGGCCTATTGCCATGAAACTTCCCACAGGTGTTGCACTAAGGACCATACTGCTGTGGTTGTGATTCTCTTTCTTTCCTATTCCCCTTCCTACCTCCTCCTGCATCCTTCTCCTCTCTCGGCCTCTTTGATTGTTGGCCTTTCTTTGTTGCACTTCCATTTCCAAGTCCACTTTTAAATTGTTCTTGGAATTCCTGCTCCAAAGCCAGGGCACTCTGCATGACTATGTAGTAGCCTCTAGCTCCTATTGCCCTAAGTATCTGTCTCAATTCAGGTCTCAGCCCCCTGATGAACCTATTGGTTTCAACTCTTCTTGCCCTTCATATTGTGGGGCATACCTAATCAAGCTGTTGAATCTCTGCTCATACTCCAGTACACTAAGATCCCCCTGCTCCAGTTGGTCAAACTCCACTTGTTTTTGGTCTTTCTGTGCCTTACTGACATACTGTTGATGAAAGACCCGGAGGAAGTCAGCCCATCTTATAGCCCTCCTCCTGTCTGGGTGTTTCCTCGGATTCCTCTCCCGATAACTTTTTTGTACTGCCCTCCACCAAAGTTCAGCAGTCCCTTCTAGCCTGAAAGTGGCTAGCAGTACCTTTTTAGTGGAAGTAACTTCCATTCTTTCCAATATCTTCTCTATCTGATATACCCAGAATTCTGCCTCCTCTAGGTCACACCCTTATCTGAAGACTGGAGGTTTCAGTGCCAGGAATCCCTCCAACTGGCCCTCCTTAAGTCCTCCTCTTCTATGCCTTCTCCTGCTCTCCACTCTACTACTGGAATTATGTCTGGATGATCTGCTTCTCATTGTCGTCTCCTCAGTAGAGGGTTCAGTCCCTCTGGAGTATATATATGCATCCCTCTCCTCTATGTCTAGGCTATCATCCTCTTCCTCCTCTACTCTAGGCTCCTGTCTCACTTCTGATCTCACTCTCCTGGCCCGTGGGTGCCTTTTTTCCTCATCTGCTTCCTCTTCTTCTTGATTCCCTCCAGCTCTACTGGATTGGTCATAACCCATTGGCTCTTTGCCATGCCTCCTTCTCCTTCTTCTCCCTTCAGCCTCTGCTGGTTTTGACTCCTCCTAGTTCTGGGCTTGGCCTCTAGCCAAGGATTGCATTCCCAGTACTAATTGAGCCATAGTAGCATGCAGTGACTCCATCATTACCTCCATTCTCTATTGTCTGTCTCTACTAGGTCAAGGTGCTTGGTACCTGGCAGTTGGCTTTTCGGCCACATTATGTTCCATTTCTTCAGCCTGAGTTTCAGGCACCTGTTCTTGCAGTCCTTCTGTATGATGGGCTACAGTATCTTCTATTTGTCTCAGGGAATCTCTGTCCCTGCCTCTGGTTCTCATCCTGCACTTTCAATTGCAGATATTCACATATATCCAAATAATACAAGTCTTATATAAGTTAGACCTAAGTGGGACACTGTCTAGGCTAAGCTCTGATCATACTAAACCCAAGCAGGCTCTGATACCAAACAAAGCCTGTCACACCTCACACAGGCCCTGGCCCATAAGTTTTTAGTTTAACTCTCAAACCCATAACTTAAATTCTAATTCCTTAATTCGGCCAAGCAAGCAATGGCAACATTAAGTCTTATTTTTTTTTTAAGGTAAAAGGCCTGGGAGGTGGCCCAAGAGGCTTTAAAGACAAATCCATTAATTACTTGCAGCAGATGCAAGGCCCAATACCACTAACTTGCAAAACAAGCAAGGCAACACTTAATGAAATTTTAAGTGCTTATATGGTGTGCAATCAAGTGTGCTACTTACATGGCAACCAAGAAGCCCACAGTATTTACTTTGGTTTTGAAACCTCATGTTGACATGTATATGTTCTTCTTGGCCAACAAAGGTACACATGGAAGTTCACAATTACATACACAAACATAAGTCCTTAGCCCTTCATAAAGGTGCCAATCCTTGGCCCAAAGCATTCAACATATATACATGTCCAAAACCAGCCATATCAACATACACATAACTTGGCACATAAATCCAACAAAATCAACACCAAAGCTAGGCATCCAAGACTACATATATGTACAAAAAATGGTACTCTACCTAGTATCCAACATGGCTTCATGCCATGAACCCATAAGTTTTCCATGCCAAGTTAGTACAACCCATGACCACTAATGGTCAAACAGTACCTTAAGGATCCCATACAAAAGTACACACTACAACACCAACCCAATTTCCATGTTCATCGTCATAAAGGTGAACACTATGATCAGAGCTAAAGTCCAAGTATCCATAATGCTCTCCTAAACAGGTCCCCCACACTATAAGCCTGCAAACTTAGTCCATAAGTCTCGGCCAACAAGATATAAGACTTGTAATGAACCAAAACCAATAAGCCAAGCATACATTGGCACATACCTTGACAATTAAGCAAGCTAGCACTAAACACAAGCACAAAGCAAGCACACACTATTTAGGCCAAATGTCTTTTCCTAAAAACAAGTAGGATGGGCAGTGAGTATAAAACTCAGTAGAGTTCACTTTAATATACAACTCAATCATGAGTTTATTTAGTTAGGCTGAGTATACAACTCAAAGCTTAACCTCCCATTAGCTCAACATAACCTTCAAAACAAACACAAAGACAAGGAAAACCAAACATATACATATACATGCTAGATAACCGAGGCATGTAAGCAATAATAGTGAATGTTGGGTTAGCAAGCACATAGAATTCACCAAAGCACACAAAACACACACACACACCACTAAGTGCTCTCGGCCAAGTTCTCCATAACATGTGCCCATGTACATTTTGCACACATAACTTCATCAACACTCCACATCCACTTAGAGCTCCAAAATGCTTAGCAAATAAGCCACATTTACTAGCATTTCTAGCACATGTACCATAGTCAATTAGCTAATCAACACTTAAACCGAATGTATTCACAATAGCCCATCAAGCAACTAAGGTCATTTGGAAAATTTAACCATCACTTAGCCACTCTAAACACTTAAACCATGGTAATTCACCAAGCAAAGTCAAGTGTTAAGTGAACCCTACCTCAAATTGCTTTCGACCAAGATACCAACTTCAATGCTCAAGTGTTCTTCTCTCAATGTAGCCTACCAAATGATTAATTAGGCATCAATAACTCTTATTCATGGATCAACTACCATGTATTCAAAAAAGAACACTAACTTACTATAGTTCATACTCTCGGCCAAATGCACATTTCCACACATTGATGTTCCTCACTAATTTAGCCCAACATTTAACCATCTAGGCATCATTAAACCTTGTTCATGGAACAATTACCATGTAATCAAGGGAAGAACATGAAATTACCTCAAGTTGAGCTTTCGGCCAAGAATTAAATTTTCACACTTTCATGTTCTTCACTCAAAATAGCCTATCACAAGATTCATTAGGCATCAATAAACCTTAATCATGGATTAATTTCCATGTAAACAAGGAAGAACACCAAATTATCTCATCCAACACTTTCGGCCAACACTAAACTTTCAAGCCAAGGCGTTCTTCACCAAATTGGCCTATTATTCCATCAATTCAACACTTTAACTCCTTGTTCATGGAAGAATTACCATGTATTCAAGGGAATATCAAGAATTACCTCAAAACCCTTGCTTGATTGGCTCGGCCTTCCTTGAATCTCCAAGAACAAAAGCTTGAATCCAAGTACTCTAGTGCCGAAACAAGTCTTGTTAGCTTCTCTATTCCAATTACCTTTAAATTTGCTTGGATTCAAGAGCAATTTGTGCAAGAACTTAAGAACAACTCTCGGCCAAGTCAAGAACAAGGAAACCCAAAAATGGAAAAACAAATGGCCTTGACTAGGTCCGGCCATAAGACACTTGTACTCAAGTTGGCATTATGCTAGCTTTTGGACTCCATTTGTTTGCATGGATCAATAAAGCCTTCAACTTCACATGACTACAATGCCGCCACTAAAACATGTGTTTAGCTCGTCATTTAGGTCACCCCATGGCCCATAATGCCATGCACATGCCAAACACAAGTACCAAGGTGCCATTTCTCCAAGTAAAATCAGCCATAACAACTAGTGTGAACACTAGTTAGTCTAACTAGTTAAATAATGATTAGTTCCTTTGTGGTAGACAAGACATGACTAGTTATCATTGTTGTCCACCAAACTTGGTCTAGTATTGCACTAGTCATCATAAAAACTTGCATGGCCGAAATCACCATCTTAAAGTTTGTAGTTTTAATTGTACCACCAATTTAAGTGTACAATTTGGTCCCTTTTCTCTGATTTCTGTCAGTTTTGCCATAGTCCAGTTTCTATGTGCAGTTAGGTCCTGAAAGTTTCCAGCCTTGCGCATACATCACTATACTAGTTTCCATAGTCCTTAACCTCATTCCTTTTTGTTTCCTTTATGTTTCTTGGCCTAAGCGAAGCACTCAGGAGGTAAGCCTAACAGAGAGGGACATTACTCTACGTCTATTGAATGCCCTCACTTAGTTATTATGTGTAGTAATGATAATACAAATGTTGATTATGTGTGCTTTGACTATTTGAACTTGATTTCTATGAAAAGCACCTTGGCCAAGGGAATGTTTTATGGTTTTCATGTACTCAAGTCAAAGCTAACTAAGCATGCATCTTGAATTTTGTAGGTTAATCAATTAATTTCATGAAGTTTTAATTCATGTGCATATGTAGCTAGTCAATAGCAACCACCATGAGATTCATTCTCACAGGCTTCCTAGGAAAGGCCAAATGTAGGCGTGCCACCTAAGAAATTTGAGTGGCACACCTGAAAGGCATAAGAGGAGGACCCGAGAAGGGGTTGAACATATAGACTCGAGAATGGAGACTAAAAGAGAGAGAAAACCTCAGTAATATGGCCCTTAGTGCTGTACTTGTGGGTAATTTCATGGCAACAAGCCATGTTTCAAACTCATAGATGGATGTCTCAAGTATGGGGCACCAGACCATTGGGTGAAAGATTGCCCTATAAAGAAAGGTGATAAGAAAGTGTTGGGAAGATTTAACACTAGATGGACTAGGGGAAGCCCAATGTGCATAACCCAAGAGGGAATCAATTTCCTTAGCTACCACAAAACCAAAAGGGCCAGAATCCACCTTTGAGCAGCGTATTTCAGCTTCGAACCTCCAGGAAAGTGTATGAAACACTAGAGGCCGAGGCTGAAAAGAAAAAGGCTGGCCACCAGAGGCTGAACAAAAAGGTATTAGAAGGTACCCTTTACCTTAATGTTAAGTTAGTTTCTGCTTTGTTTGATTCTAGAGCTTCATTGTCAGTAGTTTCTTCTACGTTGGTGAAAGCCATGAACCTGGAGGTAAGAAACATGGCAAATATGTACTTAGTCAAAACTACTGATAACAAAATGCTGTTCATTTACCATATAGTTGAGAATTCTATGATTGGGCTTGGTAATCTAGAACTTAAGGTAGACTTAATAGTGTTGAACACTTATGACAATGACATAATACTAGGCATGAATTGGCTAAGTGGAAACAAAGTGGTGATAGACTGCCCTGCAAAGCAACTATTAATTCCAAGTTGTGAACCTTACAAACTAGATGAATCACTTAAGCTAGTCTTAGATTGGAAAATTAAAGTGGTGAAACAAGTGCCTCTAATAGATGAACATGAATGTTTGAGGCTAAATGAGAATGGAGTAGCTAGTTAGCTACGCAAAATCCCCATTGTCCGAGAGTATTCAAAAGTCTTTCCTATAGACTTACCTAGACTACCACCTATAAGAGAGGTGGAATTTAAAATTAAGTTAGTTCTAGGAGCTGCTTATGTGTCTACAGCTCCCTATGGAATGGCAATACCTAAAATGGCAGAGCTGAAGAAGCAACTGGATGAGTTACTTGACAAAGGGTTCATTAAACCTAGTGTGTCTCATTGGGGAGCACTTGTCTTGTTTGTGATGTAGAATGATGGAACCCTTAGGCTCTATATTGACTATATGAAGCCTAGTGCCCTAAAGGTTAGGAATAAATATCCTCTACCAAGGATTGAGGATTTGTTTGATCAACTGAAAGGGGCAAAAGTGTTCTCTAAGATAGACTTAAGATCTGGTTATTTCCAGTTAGGGGTCAGGGATGAAGACATCCCTAAGACTACTTTTAGGACTAGGTATGGACACTTTAAGAACACAGTGATGCCATTTGGGCTCACTAATGCATTGCTTTCATCATGGACCTTATGCAAAGGGTATTTAGAGCATACTTAGACCACTTTGTGGCAGTCTTTATTGATGGAAAATTGGTGTACTCAAAGGATGAGGAAACTCATAAAGAACATTTGAGACTTGTGCTTGGTTTGCTCTAAGAACACTAGTTGTCTGGAAAGTTGAGTAAGTGCAAATTCTAGATGAGGGAGATTAGACTCTTAGGGCATATGATTAATGAGCAAGGGTTGAGCATGTATCTTGAGAAGATTAAAGCCATCTTTGATTGGAAACAACCCAAGAATGTTAAGGAAGTTAGCAGTTTCTTGGGGTTAGTTGGTTGCAGTAGGAGAATTGTACCTAAGTTCTCTATGATAGCAGCCTTTATGACCTAACTAACAAGGAAGGACCAGAAGTTTTTCTGGGAAAGTAAATGTGAAGATAGCTCTTAGGAGCTTAAAAGAAGGTCGACTATGGCTTCGGTGCTAGTGTTACCAAACCCTGCGAAGGCTTATGAAGTTTACACTGATGCATCATAAGTAGGGTTAGGTTGTGTCCTAATGCAGGATAAACAGGCAATATCCTTTGGTTATAGGCAGTTAAGACCACATGAAAAAAACTATCCAATGCATGACCTAGAATTGGAAATTGTAGTGTCCGCACTTAAGCAATTAAGGCACTATTTGCTAGGCAATAGGTTTCAGGTCTATACAGATCATAAGAGCCTTAACTACCTTTTCACCCAAAAGGACTTGAACATGAGCCAGAGAAGACAGTTAGAATACCTTAAGGATTTTGATAGTGTGATTAAGTACATAGCTGGCATGGCCATTGTTGTGTCAGATGCCTTAAGTAGGAGTTATATTGGAGTGCTTAAAGGAGGAGAAGAAGGAAGTAAGGCTGAGAGCTTTAGCCTAACTTGCCTAGCAAGGTGGTGGTTAAAATGGGAGCTTGAGCAGTTAAATGTGCTCACCATTACCCCTGAATGGAAGAAACTCTTCAAAGAAGTACAATGTTATGATGAAAAGATTGATTTGGTGTCTAGCCAAAGGTGGGGAGAGCAATTCTAAGGCTTCTCCTAGAAGCAAGGACTCTTCTACTTCTAGAATAGGCTGTATGTACCTGAAAAGGATAACCTTAGACCTCAAATTTTGAAAGAAGCACACTCAAGCACGATGATATGCACCTAGGAACTACTAAGATGTATTACGCTCTTAAAGCTTATTTTTGTTGGCTGTATATGAAGCATGATATTGGAACTTATGTAGCTAAGTGTGAAGTGTACCAACAAGTGAAAGTTGAGCACCAGAAACCATGAGGAAAGCTTCAAAGCTTACCTATACCTAGGAGAAAGTGGGGATCCATATCTATCAACTTTGTGGTAGGAATGCCACTAACAAGGAGACATAAACATAATGCCGTTTGGGTCATTGTGGATAGATTGACCAAGGTAGCCCACTCGCTACCGATGAACCTTACTGATTCCCTAGTAAGCTTGGCTAGCTCTATAAAAAGGAAATAGAGAGACTTCATGGAGTGCCTAATCATATTGTTTTAGATAGGGATCCTGGGTTTATTTCTATGTTCTGGAAATCCCTACACCAAGCTTTAGGCATTAAACTAAAGTTTAGCTCTGTATACCATCCATAGACTAATGGACAAATAGAAAAATAATTTAAGTTTTGGAAGATTTGCTGAGATGTTATGTGATTGATTTCCAGGGAGAATGGGATGGGTATCTACCCTTAGTGGAATTTTCATACAACAATAGGTACCATTCAGTGATTGGAATGGCACCATATGAGGCTCGATATGGAAGGAGATGCCTTACTCTCCACTGCTAGCATGAACCAGGAGACAAATTGGAGTTAGGACTAGAAATCATCAGGGAAACCACTGAAAAGATAAAACTTATGCAGGCTAGGATTAAGGCTGCCAATGAAAGACAATAGTCTTATGCAAACTAGAAAAGGAGGAGAAACCTAGAATTCTAGGTAGGAGAATGGGTATGGCCCAAACTTTCTCCTATGTAAGGAGTAGTGAGATTTGGAAGGAAAGGGAAACTAGCAGCAAGATACATAGCTTAGATTGAAAATGTGGCATACAAATGAGATTTGCCACCTGAACTTGGGAATGTTCATGATAGTTTTTAAAGAAATATGTCCCATGTTCTAAACAGGTAGTTTTACCTACTAGAGCATGTATAACACCAAGTTTGTCTTATGAAGAGGTGTTTATCCAAATCCTAGCAAAAGACACAAGAAAGTTGAGAAGTAGATGGATTTCCATGGCAAAAGTTTAGTGGAGTAACCCTACTAAAGAAAAAGCTATTTGGGAAGTAGAAGAAGAGATTGTAAAGACTTACCCAAATGTTTACCCAAAGCTTATGAAGAATTTGGAGGACTAAATTCTTTAAGGAGGGGAGAATGTCATAACCCTCATTTCTGTACTAGGCTTATGTAAAAATTGAAGTGAAATTGAAGTGGGGAACTAAGTTTTGTACATGGGTGAATGGTATATGTATTACGCTTGGTGGGTACATGTGATTACGTGAAGAACATGTCTACTGAGTGTACTTGAACAAATGTTTGAAGGACCTAAGGCCTTAATGGTTAGCTGTAAGTATAGGGGGCTATTTTACACATATATTCGGGTGACCATTTTGATACAAAAAATTGTGGGAGGACTTTTATGAATGTAAGAAGAAGAGTCACTGGCACTAGCATTTGAACCCAAATTAGCGCCAAGTGATACCTAACCAGATTTGCATGCTACCACTAAGCCAAATGGACTCATTTCATGTCAAAGGCTTGTTCTTGAATAACCAAAGAATTATTGGGGAAGGATGCTTGCTTTCATCAAGAATTGATGATGATTAGTGTTGCAATTAAAGTAACCAAGCTCACATTGTTGGGTTTTGGGAGCCAACCAGCGCAGCGAAATTTAACCGAAACCCCCCAGGATCCAAGTGAAACGGGCTAAACCGGGTGTTCAAAAATTTTCATACCTAATTTTCGGTTGAGATCTCTCACTCAACTGTAGAGTCGAATCACAAAACCTGAACAGTTGACGTCTTCAGGCTCTCTATGGTATCCACACGAGCCTCTCGGGATCACCACGCTTCCACCACGTCCCGGCAGATGCGTTTCTCTTGTGCTCATAGTGCTAGCTTGCGTCCTCCAAGGAATTGCAAGAGAAGAGTGTGCCTGCCCTTTTGGAGGCTACGGCAAGGAGACCTATGAATTTCTCACTTGAAAGTTGTATTTATAGTGAGACTCAACTTCCAGGCCTAATGGGTTTCAAAGCCCTAATCCAATTAGGATTTAATTTCGGGCCTAATAATGGCTCAACTCTTTGGCCCATTATTAATACGAAATTAAAGTGAAACCATAACCCAAATAATTATCCCATGCACTCTAATGATCCAAATAGCTCTATGTGTGCGACCCAATAGGCTCTTGCCATGTTGGCAATGATGATAAATCACATTTATGATCATAAGCAATGAGCGGTGTCTAGCAACACATCATTGCTACCCAAGTGACAAAATTGTTGATGATTCGACTAAACCTTTATGATCATCATTGATATATGCCATTGTCCCTTTGTCCAAGATATCAAGACTAAGCATGAGACATGGAATGTGTCAGTCTTGTATAGCCCAATCTTTTGTTTCTTGATTACCGAGTAGACTAACTTAAGCTGATGACATTGATATCGTATATCAACTCATCCGTGCATGGCCATGCATTTTCTAAGTCTCACTCTATCAAGGGGCCTGAAGATATCACTCCCGTTACATAGGAGGGACAAATCCCATCTTGATCATACAAATCCCTCCGCATGATATGTGACATACCCAATGACCTCCTTCAAGTTCACTCAATTACGAGCAATAAAGGAAAGTATCAAAGTATGTGACTCACATGTAGGGAACCTTGATGATCTTAGGTCGAAGGACTACATATACCATGATCACTATGAGAATCACTTATGACACTCATATAACGATCCATGTAGTGTTCTCATGGTGGGTCGGTCCAGTCCACAAGTTCTCCAACTTGTACCCATATGTAGACTACATATCTTATATTAGTCTCCACATATGCTAGTCGTTATGTATTATTGCAACCCACTCCACAATAATACTAGACCAGGGACGTTTAAGAATATCATTATTCTAGGGTTACGATTATGTTTGTTAAGTTATGCAGAAACAAAACAACAAACATATTTGTTTGATTAATGCCTTAATAAAATTTCATGACTCAATGTGAGAAAATACAATCATCTCATGATTGGATTTTGGGCACAACACTAACACACATAAATGCATTTTGGCCATAGGCGACCTTAGGGACCTCATTCGAAGCTTGGATTTTGAAGTGAGAACTTGGCTGAGACATTAAGGGCTACAGTTGGCAAGGATTCACTATCATCTTCTTGATTTTGGTTGTGAATTTTGTTACCCACTGCAGGGTAGTCTAATTATGGTGCCAAATTGTGCATTTAGACTCCCAGGATTGGTAATGTTCTGTAGGCCATCAGAACACTACCGTTTGTGCGCATACACAAGTGGCCCTCTTAGGCACTACGTAAACACATGCATATTGGTCCAACCATCACGCACATATTCACATTTGATGCACACCATGGCAGCACAGAAGGAAAACACTAGCACAAGTCTTAATCTTGGCTACCACACTTTAGGCAATCTTGTTAAATTATAGTGACCAGCCACTGCACCTGCAACTTCCACTAATAAATTGTATCATTGTAGCCATGTTTCAACCTATTTTATTTACTTCATTCTCAATTACAATCTAAGAGAAAACCAAGAAATTTTTTTTTTACATCAATAGCCCACCTATGGACCAAGTTATGGATTTTCAAAGTTGGTTACAAAATTCTAAACAAATGAACAGCAACTTAGCCAATTTTGCAATGTTATATCTTCAGCTAAAGGGCTCCAAATTCAGAAATTTTAAATCCTAGCTCAACCTCTAGATGTTATCTAGGTGTGGCCAAAATTTCATAATAGGATTCCTTCCACACTGGGTGATATAGAACTTTAAGTGCAAAGTCAAAATTTTGGTCAATTTATTACCATTTTGCCCATTCAAAATTTCACAAGTGTGCAAACACTTCATTCACAAGGGGAAAGCCCTCCAAGGCTACCCCATATATGTCCATTACACAGAGGAAATAAATTCCCTTGCATTTAACAACCATAGCTGGCTAAAATAGAATTTACAAGTAAGCAGCCCATCATTCACACGTAGGCAGCTTTGCACAACATCACTTACATAGCCAAAATATTACTGAAATGTTCACATACTTGTCTCATTTTACATACACCACATGTACATGCATAGATTCAATACATAATGATCTTAATCCAGCTAAATACACACCCTACGTTATAGGAGTGCTTGAGACACAATGGACTCCAAAAACTGGATGCTGGACAGCTGCTACACAACACAATAAGTACCATCACTAAAAATACCAAATGTGCTCCTAAAATCACCAAACCTTCTAGATCACAACTAGCCATATGGAAGTTTAAGTACCTAAAAATTCAAGGCAAAATTCAAACTCGAGCAGTTAGTTTGAAGTTGATCTTTCAGCTGGACATAAAATGACAAAATTCAGGGGAGTAAGTTTCATTGAGAAACTTAGTAAGGGTAGCACTTGGATTCAATAGGCAATGTTATGGCTCTTCTAGTGGGAAGTGAAATTGAGGAAGGTAATGTGATCTAAATTAATTTTAGAACCTTAATTCAAGTTTACATCGCAAGAATAGAGAAGTTTAGCAAAGTTCACTAAGTTTCGAAAAAAATAAAGCACTGAATGAAGTTCAGGGGTAAAATGGTAATTTTGCATCCTGAATAGCCGGGACGAGTCCTGAGTGTTTTAGAATGAATTTTTATAACTTAACTTTCAACCTTAACTCAAACTTGAAAAATAGACAAGAATTTAATCAAGAATCACTAAGTTACAAAGATGGGGGACTTAATTGCATTAAACTTGAAACCTTGATGGCCTTGATTCTAAGTAAGGGTTTAAGGAGGGAAAGAGAAGGGGGAGGCTGCCATAACCACGTTTTCATCCTTCCCTCACTCATTTCTCTTTCAAATTAAGCTTGGAATCAAGTGATCTTGGTGTCAAGAGGTGCAATTCAAGGTGTATAAGTTTGGAGAAGCCAATTTCAAGCTTGGAAACATGATTTTAAAGCTTGGAAGGATCTTTTCCCCATCCCCTATTTTTGAGCAAGGTAATAAATGTGTTCTTGATTGAATTCATGTTTGTTAGTTAGTTTGAAGCTTGGGTTTTGGTTAGAGAGTGAAGTTTTAATGTTTGGTGCAATTGTTTTGATTTGAAACCTGTGCAGAACTTTGGTGAGCTTGGTTGGTTGAAAGAGAGCTTGATTCTTGCTTGTTACTTCGAGTTGAGGTAAGGGGAGTATGTTTTCAAGTTCATTTAATGCCAATAGCTTGAGTTTGCTTGAAGAATTTGAGTGGTTTTAGCTATGGCATTAGTTAAAGGTTTTGGTTGAATTATGGTGGACTAGAGGAATTGGGAGGATTGGATTGATGTTACAAGACATCATAGCTTAGCTTGTGATAGTTGGTTATGTTGTATGCAACATGTTCTATGTGAGTATGAAATTTGGAGGTATTCCATGCATGTTTGATATGTGTAGCAATCATCATAGCAGCAAAATGCGCCAATTTCTGCATTTCTGTAGATTGGTGACGTGTCGCCAATTACAGGTCGACCCCAGCATCGTGTCGCCAATCCAGAAAAGTGTCTCAGAACGTTACCAACTGTGGCGACGCATCACCACAGACAAAGATGCTAAATTTTTCACATTTTGCTCAAGTGATCCAAGTGAGACCTAGGAAGGTTCTTAACATACGTAGGGGTCTAAGGATTCCGGGGGTACTCTGAGACTTCCAAAACTCCCACAAAATATAAGAGTTTCCTTGAGTTTTGTAGAGTTTTGAGGTTGCTTGTGTAACAAGCAAGGAAACTATGTTGCAAATGGGCATAATTAGCTACCACTAGCTCAGGTGAGAGGTTTAGAACCCTTGTCGGTCTAGGCGTGCCGTAGCCACGAGGTCGCAAGGTGAAACCTTGTTCATCTAGTCTACAACAAAGGAGGTCTTGTGACCTAGTCTACAAAGTTCCGCCATAATTCCCCTGCATAATGACTATGGGAAGGCTACATGATTGCATCCAGTAAGCTTCGGCTTGCTAGGAGCGGGTTAGTGATCAGAACTCGCTAGGCACAGAGTGATGCACCGTGAGGAGGACTAATTTGAGGAAAGGTCTTTATGGCCTAGTTATATGTGCATATATCAGACCCTCATGCTGTGTGAGCTCGCAGCAAGTTTACATATGTTCATCATATGTCCAGTCCTAGTAATTTTGTTAGGCTCACCTCCTAAGTGCTTGGCTTAGGCCAAGAAGCATGAACAAAACAAAGAAGACTGATGTGAGGACTATGGGGACTAGTATAGTGGTCTATGTGCAAAGCTGGAAACCTTTAGGGCTTAACTGCACATAGAAACTGGACTGAAAAACCGGCAGAAAACAGAGAAAGGGGACCAAATTGTACACTTAGATGAGTGGTACAATTAAAACTATCAACTTTGAGATGGAGATTTTGGCCATGCAAGTTTATTTGATGACTAGTGCAAGACTAGACCAAGTTTGGTGGACAACAATGATTACTAGTCATGTCTTGTCTTCCACTAAGGCATAAACCATTATTATTCTAGTTTGCTTAACTAGAACAAATTCTAGTTACATGGCCGGTTATACATGGGAATTATGGCACTTTGGTACTTGTATTTGATGTGTGCATGGAATTATAGGCCATGAAATGACTTAAATGTCAAATTAGACACATGTTCTAGTGGCAGCATTGTAGGCATGAGAACTCAAAGGCTCCATTGATTCATGCAATTAAGTTGGGGCCAAGAGTTAGCATAAGTGCCAACTTAAGACAAGTGTCCTACGGCCAGACTTAACCAAGGCCATTTGTTTTGACATTTCGGATTGCCTTGCTCTTGTCTTGGTCGAGAGCTTGTTCATGAGTGTTCATCCAAAAATTTGTCTTAAACTCAAGCAAATTTGAGAGCACTTGAAGAATTCAAGCTTGGAAGACTTGTTTCGGCATATGTTCACTTGCATTCAAGCTTTGGTTCTTGGAAATTCAAGGAAGGCCGAGCCATTCAAGCTAAGGTTTTGAGGTAATGCTTGTGTTTCATTGATTCCATGGTAATTCTTCCATGAACAAGGAATTTAAGTGCTGAATTGATGTTGTGTTAAGCTAAATGAGGAAGTGATGTGTTGGTTTGCAAGTTTAGTGTTGGCCGAAAGTGATAAATGAGCTAGCTTGATGTTCTTCCTTATTTCCATGGAAATTAATCCATGATAAAGGGTTATTGATGCCTATTTGATCTTGTGATAGGCTATACTCAGTGTAGAACATCAAGATACTAAAGTGGGTACTTGGCCGAACGCTTGCTTGGAGGTAAATTCCATGTTCTTCCTTTGATTACATGGTAATTGTGAAATGAACAAGGTTTATTGATCCCTAGATGGTTATATGTTGGGTTAATTTAGTGAAGAACATTAATGTATGGAATTGGGCATTTTGGCCGAGAGCTTGAACTAGTGCAGTTTGGTGTTCTTCATTGAATACATGGTAGTCGATCCATGAGTAAGTGTTGTTGATGCCTATTTGTTGTTATGGTAGGCTATTTGAGTGAAGAACACTTAGGCATTGAAAGTTGGCTTTGTGGCCGAAAGCTATTTTGAGGTAGGGTTCACTAACACTTGATTATGCTTGGTGAATTACCATGGTTCAAGTGTTTAGAGTGGCTAAGTGATGGTTAAAATTTGCCAAATGACCTTAGTTGCTTGATGGGCTATTGAGAATACATTCAGTTTACTTGTTGATTAGCTAATTAACTAATGTACATGTACTAGAAATGCTAGTAAATGTGGCCTATTTGCTTAGCATTTTGGAGCTCTAAGTGGAAGTGGAATGTTTGATGGTGTTTTGTGTGCAAAAATGCACATGGGTACATGTATGGTATATTGGCCGAGAGCACTATATGGTCTGTGTGTGTGTTATTGTGTGCTTTGGTGCTTTCCTTGTGCTTGCTAACCCAACTTATGATATTGTGGATTATATGCCATGGTCATTTTTCATGTCTATGTATATGCTTCATTTTCCTTGTCTTTGTGTTTGTTTTGCAGGTATGTTGAGCTAATGGGCGGTTAAGCTTTGAGTGAATACTCAGCTTAACTAAATAGACTCTTAATGAGTCGTGTATATAAGTGAATCCTACTGAGTTATACTCACTGCCCATCCCACTTGTTTTTCAGGAAAAGACATTCGGCCTGAGTAGTGCTAACTTGCTTTGTGCTTGTGCTTAGTACTAGCTTGCTTATTTTCCAAGGTATGTGCCAATGGATGCTTGGCTTAGTGAATTTGGTTCATTACAAGTCTTATATCTTGTTGGTCGAGACTTATGAGTTAAGTTTGCAGGCTGTAGTGTGGGCGTCCTGTCTAGGAAAGCATTATGGATACTTGGACTTTGCCTCTGATCATAGTGTTTGCATTCATGACAATGAATCAGGCAATTAGGTTGGTGTTGCAGTGTGCACTTCTGTATGGGATCCTTAAGGTTCTGTTTGAGCACTAATGGTCTCGGTCTGTATTTAACTTGGCATGGACAACTGATGGACTCATGGCATGTAGCCATGTTAGGTGCTAGGTAGACTACCCTTTTTGGAGTGTACATATATGTAGTCTTGGATGCCTAGATTGGTGATGGTTTTGTTGGACTTGAATGCCAAGTTATGTATGGACTTATGGTTGGTTTTGTGCTTGTATATAGATGTTGAATGTTATGGGCCAATGTTTGGCACCTTTAAGTATGATTATGGACTTATGCTTGAGTATGTTTATGTGAACCTCCATGTGTACCTATGTTGGCCGAGAAGAACACATGCATATTAACTTGTAATTTCAAAGTCAAAACCAATAATGTGGCTTCTTGGTTGTCATATAGGTAGCACACTTGATTGCACACCAAATATGCACTTAAAATTCTATTAAGTGTTGCCTTGCTTGTTATGCAAGTAATCAATTAAAACCTTGCTTGATGTGCAAGTTAGTGGTATTGGGCCTTGCATCTGCTGCAAGTAATTAATGGATTTGTGTTAGAGCCTCCTGGGCCACCTCCCAGGCTTTCTCACCTTAAGAAAATAAGACCTAATGTTGCCATTGCTTGCTTGGCCGAATTAGAGAGAGTTAGTTTTGGAGTTGGGCTTGTGAATTAAACTAGAAACTTATAGGCCAGGGCCTGAGTGAGGTGTGACAAATTTGCTTGCAGGTACACTGAAGACCCCTTAGTAAGAATTGTCAAATTTTCACTCCCTATTTATGTTATACAGAGACTGAAGTTGCTGGACCGGGTAATCGTTCAGGATTATCGCGGTAATGTTCTTTTGTGTACAGGTACGGCATTTGAGAATCCTTGTGAATCTAGTCTACATGGTGATTTAGTTGGCTTGTTGGTCAAGTAACAGTACTAACTGGTATATTCCTTTGTTGCAGAGTCTAGTAGCACTTGACAAAGGACTTTTGAGACTCGCCATTGGGACATGTATCCAAGGTGGGAGTTAAGTCAAAGAGATCTCAGTAGAGGCTTGTATTTATACAGTACTTTTAGTTGCCTCCGTAGTCTATGTTATAAGGAGTCCTCGACTCTAGGATTGCTCTTGGGTGAGGGCATTAGTCTACTTTATGTATGAATGTTCTCACGAGTTGTTATGTGTAGTAAACTCACACAAATCTTGATTTTGTATGCTTTGGCTACTTATACTTATTTTTGTGTAGGAATTACTTGGCCAAGTTAATGTTTTATGGTTTTAATAAACCAAGTCAAAGCATGAAGAGCATGCATATTGCATATTCTAGGATAATCAACTAGTATCATGGGATTTAATCCGCACACATACACAACTAGCCAATTGCAATCCACCGTGAGACCAGCTCTCACAGGGCTTCCTGGGCAGGGGCACGGGCGGTCGTGTCAGTTTTTGGTATCAGAGCTTAGGACTTATTTCATAGATATTGGAGGCTAAGACTGAGATCTAGTTTGGAAAGTCCAAGTGCTAGGAAGTTAGTACTGACCAACATCTGGGGAATGTTGTCTGGCTGTGGTTGCAGGTTGCTATGGTTGACACTAGGTCAGGAGCTTCAAGGGGAACTAGGGAACCTGGTGAAGGTTCTAGTGACCCAGTTGTGGCCAGACTGGATGAGATATCTAGGGTATTACAGGGGTTGACACAGACTATGGCCCAAGTGGCACAGGGTATGAACACCCTTGTGACTGAGATGTTCAGAGACTATGAGGACAGAGGTGTTGTCCAGGAGGAGAATGACCCACAACAGGATCAGGAAAGGCATGCTGAGCAACAGCAAGTGCCTAGGGCTCATGAACGCAGAAATCATGTTCATGAGGAGGAAGAAGAACCAGAGGTGATGGAGGCTCCAAGGAGGGGAGACACTCCACATCAGATGAGATTGTTGGAGAAATTTAAGACTGTTGATCCACCGAGCTTTGATGGGACAGGTGATCCCGAGAGAGCAGAGGACTGGTTGTCCAGAATGAATAGACTTTTTACTTGTGGTGGTTATGAGTCAGAGTAGAAGATGATTCTAGTGCCTTTCTTTCTGAGAGGAAGGGCTAGTCTATGGTGGGATGATGTGATGGAGTTGTTGAGGGAAAGTAATGGTACTCGCCCAGAGCACAAGAAGAAGGTGCTCAAGTGGTCAGACTTCGAGAAGAAGTTCAGACAGGAGTATATCAGTGAAGCTGCACAGGATCAGAGGAGGATTCAGTTTGAGAATCTGATACAGGGAGAGATGTCTGTGCGGGAGTATGAGCAGCGCTATAATTCTCTTATCCGGTATGCTCCATACATGATGGGCAATGATGAATTGAAAGCTAAGAAGTTCTTCCAAGGGTTGAAACCTGTACTCAGGAGGTATATGGCGACAGTTGATATCAGGAGCTATCGCCAGGTGGTTCAGAAGGCATTGGCCTTAGAAAGAGAATTTGAGGATTCCAGGGCACCTAGCAAAAAGGTGGAGGTTGGACCAGCCAACTTAGGAAAGAGTGCGGGGAAGTGACCAATGGTGGAAAACCAAGGCCCATCCAAGAGAAGGAAGATAGGTTTATATCCTAGATGTAGACGGTTTCATGGTGGAAGACCATGTACTCTGGGGACAGATGTTTGCAATATCTGTGGTCAGAGAGGACATTGGGCGAGGCAATGCCCAAGAGCTCGACTTTTGTCAGGTCCGCCCCGGAATTTACCCCCTGTACCCCTTGCCATAGGGAATCGGCCTGGTGTAGCCGCAGCAGCAGTTGAACCGAGGGTTTTCACCCTGACGAGTCAGGTGACCAGAGAACCAGCTGCCATTCGAGGTAATTTTACTTTTCAGAATGGTAGTGTTAGAGTGCTATTTGATACGGGAGCTACTCTTTCAGTGATATCTTCTACCTTGGTAGATAAGTTTAAATTGCAGCGAGAAATCTCGGGTGAGTTGAGACTCATCAGAACTGCGGGGAGGGGTTTTATTGTGACCAATGAAGTGGTTACTAGGTATCCCTTGCAGTTAGGCGACCATGATTTTTGTTGTGAATTGTGGGTGATAGAATTGAGGTCTTATGACCTAGTGTTGGGAATGGATTAGCTAAGTAAGCATAAGGCACAAATTGACTGTGCGAATCACTCAGTCGACATTACTGATGCTCAGGGAGCTAGAGTGACTTGCACAGAAGGGTTGGCATCTAGTGCTAAGAGTTTACACCTTAGACTTATGGATACCATCCCTATAGTTGGTGAAGAAGAGTATTATTCGTTGAATGGAGTGGCTATAGAGGAGGAACTTGGGAAGATTCCAGTAGCCAATCAGTTTCCTGAGGTGTTTCCGGTAGAGTTACCTGGGTTACCACCTAAAAGGGATACTGAGTTTGCAATCCATCTGTAACCAGGGGTTGAACCTATTTCAGTACCACCTTATAGGATGTCAGCTCCTGAGATGGATGAGTTAAAGAAGCAGTTGGAGGAACTGCTAAGGAAAGGCTTTATAAGGCCTAGTGTGTCACCATGGGGGGCTCCAGTATTATTTGTGAAGAAGAAAGACGGAACTTTTAGATTGTGCATCGACTATAGAAAGTTGAATGCAGTGACAATCAAGAATAAGTATCCACTTCCTAGAATTGATGATCTGTTCGACAGGCTCAGGGGAGCGAAGGTGTTTTCCAGAATTGATCTTCGGTCTGGGTATTTTCAGATTAGAGTTAAGGAGGAAGATATTCCGAAAACTGCTTTCAGGATGAGGTATGGACATTATGAATATACAGTTATGCCTTTTGGTGTGACGAATGCTCCAGCAGTATTTATGGAAGCCATGAATCGGATCTTTAAGCCATTTCTGGATCAGTTTGTTGAAGTTTTCATTGATGACATTTTGGTATATTCACAGTCTACATCAGAGCATGAGAAGCACCTTAGAACAGTTTTGCAAGTGCTGAAGGATAATCAGTACTATGCAAAGTTGTCTAAGTGTGAGTTTTGGTCCGAGAGGATCCAGTTTTTGGGGCATATCATCAGTGCTCAGGGTTTGTCAGTTGATCCTGAAAAAGTTCAAGCAGTAATTGAGTGGAGAAGACCAACTACAGTTACTGAGGTCAGGAGTTTCTTAGGCTTGGCAGGTTACTACAAACATTTTATAGAGAATTTCTCAGTGATAGCTACACCGTTGACAGTCTTGACCAAGAAGACTCAGAAGTTTGAGTGGACACCGAAGTGTGAAGAAGCTTACATAGAGTTGAAGGAAAGATTAACCAGTGCACCTATACTTGTTTTGCCAGATCCGAACAGAGCTTTTACAGTTTATACTGATGCATCTGGCTCAGGATTAGGATGTGAGAGGGCTTGTGGCAAAGTGTTTGACATGTCAAATGGTTAAAGCTGAACATCAGAAACCAGCAGGCACACTTTAGAGTTTACCTCTGCCAGTGAGGAAGTGGGGATCCGTTACTATGGATTTCCTAGTGGGGTTGTCGAATACTCGGAGTTAGCATGATCCTATATGGGTAGTGGTTGACAGAATGACGAAGTCACACATTTCATACCTATCAGAATCACTTATACATTGGAGAAGTTGGCTCAGTTGTATCTCAAGGAGACTGTGAGACTCCATGGGATACCGGATCAGATTATATCTGACAGAGATCCTCAATTTACATCACAATTTTGGAATGCTTTTCAAGAAGCATTGGGGAGCAAGGTTAATCTTAGTACTGCTTTTCATCCTCAGACTGATGGGCAATCTGAGAGAGTAATTCAGAATTTGGAGGATATGCTACGGATGTTTGTCATTGATTTCAGAGGTGATTGGGATCAGCATTTACCAATGATCGAGTTTGCTTATAATAATAGTCATCAAACTGTTATTGGAATGGCACCCTATGAAGCTTTGTATGAGAGGTGATGTTTGACACATCATTGTTGGGCAGATCCTGCAGACAAGGTAGTTATTGGGCCTGAAATCATAGTTGACACTACAGCTAAGATTAAGTTAATCTAGCAGCGGATTAAAGCAGCTAATGACAGGCAGACCAAGTATGCGAATTTGAGGATAAGAGACTTGAGTTTTGAAGTTGGGGATAAAGTACTTCTGAAAGTGTCGCCCATGAAAGGAGTTAGCCATTTTAGACAAAGGGGCAAGTTAGCTCCTAGGTATATTGCCCCCTATGAAATATTGGAGAAGATTGGGAAAGTTGCTTATCGGTTAGCATTACCACGTAACCTATCCCAAGTGCATAATGTGTTCCACGTTAGTCTACTCAGAAAATGCACAGTGGAACCGGGACAGGTAGTTAATCCTTCAGTGATACCTATTCAAGATGTCATGCCCCGAACTGCCCCTGGACCATCAGGGCCCGATTATCGGAGTCAATACAGCGGAAGTTATTCATATAGAAGGGGCTTTACTAACTACTATGAGCACCTGCGGCGTGACTCCAGGATCTATTCTGGCACTAGCTTGCCAATTAATTACTTCCTAAATGATGTTAGGGTGCTCTTTAGGTACAAGCTAGCACCTAAGTGGAATTTCAAGTGTTCCATTCATGACTTTATCTTGCTTACATGCATACTTCATCACAAATCAACATAAGCTTCTCCTGTAATATCTTCACATGCTCATTTCCCCCAAGCTACATATAGCCATACACCTAATCCCCCAAGTGCATCAGATGTGTGTCTGTCAAGTGTACTCTTTCAATGCATGGCAACCAAGAAGCCCATATTCCATTTCAAGTTTGAAAATCATATTTCACATCCATGAGCATTCTGCCAATCTAGTACACATAACACAATCACCCATCCAGACATTGCACCTACATGAATTCTAGCATACTTCTCATATAATCATCCTTCAAAGTCATCAACATCATAAGTCATCATAATCATCTATCCAAGGCAAAATTCATCATCATAAGTCATCCAGAACTATGCCTATCCATAGAACAGCAAACAAGCATCACCTACTTGGAAAACATACCAAGGAATGCTTCATGTCTAAGTTTATCCAGGTTCAAGTTTCACAAACCAAGTTCTCATAACTACTTAAACTTCAACTCATATAAACATGGAACACAATGCACCTTATAGACCTTGTTCCCACAACTTCTAGACTCCATATCCTGCATAGGTAAGTCCACAACATTAGCTTGATTCACAAGCAATCTATACCACATAAGTCACTTTGAACAAATGAATATATTGAGCAACACTATACACATACCCAACCCTTTAGCACATTGTAACGAGTACTCTGGTACTCTTTGCTTGATCTATCAAGCCATCCATTTCTTGAAAAGGTATAGCAGGGTGGGTGAGTTATAAAACTCAGTAAGAATCCCGACGGCATCCAATGCCTAGTGAGGTAATTAACTCGTGACTTTCTTAATCATTATATGGCTTTCAAAGCCTAACTTGTGCCAAGAATGTAATGGCAATTAATCCATGTTCCTGTAAAGGAAAACACTAAAACAAATAAAATACAGATATAGCACAATGGAAATAATAAATATAATAGGGGTCAACATGCACAAACAATTCAGAGAAGCACACAACACACTCACACACCACTACTCTCGAATCTCATGTCCTCTGACACCATGGGCATCGGCAAGCATTAGCATTTCTAATACACCAATCCAGGTCGACCATGTATTTATTTTACCTGAGCTCATTAGCTTGGGATCGAGTTGGCCAAACTCGATGCCAAGACCCAAATGCTTGCATAATTACTCATGAGTAAACCATAATTGCCAAAGCAACAATACCTCGCCCATTATGTACTTATATGCCCAAATATCCAACTAAGAAAGTATCATGAGTCCTCACAAAAAGTAACAACCACATAGCCCTGACATGCACACCTATGGTCACTTGGTTCTTTGACCATCACATAGGGGCACTAATACTCACAATGAAAGGTCATGGAAAATATACCATGGAAAAATTGAGTATAGGGATCCTTACCAACATTTGTGTAACCTTTTTGCTCATTGTCTTTGCCTTGCTTTGCTTTGTTTGTTGTTGTAACTTTGTCTTTACCTTAATGGACCTATAAAGCCCAAACACTAGCAAGTTAATCTCTTGTTTTTCATTAACCATGAGAACCATAATTTACCAACAACTCTTTGAACTTTTTCTTTACCTTAATGGACCTCAATTTAAAGAGGTAAGGCCTAATTTAGCGTTTCTGTGAACTGAGATGCATTTTCTATAAATTCAGGCCTATATTGGCCTTTTCTTGGAACCCAGGCCCAACTTGGTCTTTTCTGGAAATTTAGGCCTAACTTGGCCTTTTCTGGAATTCAGGCCCACTTGGCCTTTTCTGGAATTCAGGCCCACTTGGCTTTTTCTGGAAACTTAGGCCCAATTTACCCTTTTCAGGATTTAGGCCCAATTTAACCTTTTCAGGATTTTCTAGAACTTATTTCTTCCTTGTCATTTTAGTCCCATATTTTCATTATGAACACTTATGCCACCAAGAACACTTGGTTTACACATCATCTTCAAAATTTGACACCATGGCCGAATGTCCTCTTCATCCTTCTTTATTAATTTTGGTCCATATTTCTCCTAGTAATGTAATAGTGCCAAGAACACTTGGCTTGCACACACATCCACACAAATGGCACCATGGCCAAAGATGCTTTCCATTTCTTCTTTAATATTCCATCTTCACATTTCACTAGGAATACATGGGTACCATGAACACATGGTTTTGCACACACCTTCACAAAAATACATCATGGCCGAATTCTTCATTGATTATTTTTCTTGCAAAACTTCTTGTTTTTCCTCCCATCTTTTGACTATTGCCTTGCATGTTCTTAAGGACTCCTTCACTGCCAAGAACACTTGGAAAAATGCACATACATGCCAAGATTCATACTTGGCCAAATCTTCACCCTTGCTTTTCTTGGAGTTCTCCTCAATTTCTTTGCTTCTCATGGCTTGAAAATTCCATGCATGCCTTGAACTCTTAAGTTGAGTCCAAGAACACTGTGAACACACCATGGTCGAAACTTCAACTTGTTTTTCTAGCAAAAATCCAACATGGCCGAGACATTAGTGAGCAATATCTAGCTCAAAAACACATAAACTTACCAAGAAAACTTGGTTCACTTACAACCTTTCTTTGGCCGAATTTTGAGCTTGTTCTTCCTTGAAGTTTTCCTTATTTTTCTTGCTCCTCATGGCTTAAAAATGCCATGCATGTTCATGAGCTCTTGAGTTGAGATCAAGAACACCAAAATCTCCATATGGCTTAATCTTCCAAAACTTTTAACCTCTCATATGGCCTAATCTTCATCTACATCTTTCTTGATGTTCTTCTTCATTTTCTTGCTCTAGATGTGTTTAGAAGCTTGGATATACTAAGGAAATGTGTTTGCATGTGTGAGAGTGGGTGATTCTAGCCATGGCTGAGAGGTAGGATGAAGGAAGAAGATGAGAGCTTGATGAGTGTTCATGGCCGAATGTGTACGAGTTTTAGAGAGAAGGGAGAGCGTATGGCTTAGAGAGAGAGAATGAAATGTTTAATGGGATTGGAATGCCCGGTTATGCTTCAAATGTAGGACAAATGGGACACAAATGTAAGCCAAATGTGGCTAAATGCATCATGGCCGAATATAATCTTGAAATGGATTCCAAATGTAGTCCAAATGCCTTTAATTTCATGTCATGGCCGGCCAACAATTCAAAAAGGGGGAAAGATAGTCAAATGTCAATTAAAATAATCCTTTAGACAAAAGAAAGTGGAGTCCCATCAAACAAATGGTAGTGGAGTTGGTAGTGGACAATAACCAATGCAATGTGGGGACAAGCATGGGTAAAAAATGATGGGCAATTTAAATAATGTGAGTGAAGGCCAATTTTTTTATTGAATTAATGGGGATGGCCGGCCATGGATATTTTTCCATGAAAAATGGGCCAAATCCCTCATTTGGTCCTCCATCTTCTCAATTTATGCAATTGAGTCCTCCCACAAAAACTTCCTTTGTGCAATTGAGTCCCTCAACTTCAAATTTCACCATTTTTATCACCAATTCTCTTGGCCTTAGCCAAGTTTAATTTCTAGAGTGTCCAACACTCATTTATGCCCATTCCATAATTAATTTAAGGTATCTCGAGCTTACTGAGCTCAATTCCCAATTAGGAAAAAAATTTCCATGTCTCCTCAATTTAATTGGCTAAGTTTCCAAATTAGGAAACTTTTTATGCCACTAATCCACTTAACCCGAGACTTAGTCATTTAGCCCTTTCAGATACTTGATAGGCAAGTCATGAAATTGCGGACTAAGTGGATTCCGATGGTTAAGATCCTTTGGTCTAATCATACTGAGGAAGAGGCTACCTGGGAGACGGAGCAAGATATACTGAAAAGATATCCTAGTATTTTTTTCTGGAGTTGCATCGGAATTTGGGGGACCAATTTTAGGAAGGATAGGAGAATGTTATCGCCCTTCTAGTAGGAAGAGAAATTGAGGAAGGTAAGGTGATTTAAATTAAGTTTAGACACTTAATTCAAGTTTACATAGTAAGAATAGAGATGTTTAGCAAAGTTCACTAAGTTCCGAGAAAAATAAAGCACTGAACGAAGTTCAGGGGTAAAATGGTAATTTTGCATCTTGAATAGCTGGGACGAGTCACAAGTGTTTTAGAATGAATTTTTATAACTTAACTTTCAACCTTAACTCAAACTTAAAAAATAGACAAGAATTTAATCAAGAATCACTAAGTTACAAAGATGGGGGACTTAATTGCTTTAAACTTGAAACCATGATGACCTTGATGCTAAGTAAGGGTTTAAGAAGGGAAAGAGAAGGGGGAGGCTTCCATAACCACGTTTTCATCCTTCCCTCACTCATTTCTCTCTCAAATTAAGCTTGGAATCATGTGATCTTGGTGTCAAGAGGTGCAATTCAAGGTGTATAAGTTTGGAGAAGCCAATTTCAAGCTTAGAAACATGATTTTGAAGCTTGGAAGGACGTTTTTCCCCATCCCCTATTTTTGAACGAGGTAGGAAATGTGTTCTTGATTGAATTCATGTTTGTTAGTTAGTTTGAAGCTTGGGTTTTGGTTAGAGAATGAAGTTTTGATGTTTGTTGCCATTGTTTTAATTTGAAACTTGTGTAGAACTTTGGTGAGCTTGGTTGGTTGAAAGGGAGCTTGATTCTTGCTTGTTACTTCGAGTTGAGGTAAGGGGACTATGTTTTCAAGTTCATTTAATGCCAATAGCTTGAGTTTTCTTGAAGAATTTGAGTGGTTTTAGCTATGGCATTAGTTAAAGGTTTTGGTTGAATTATGGTGGACTAGAGGAATTGGGAGGATTGGATTGATGTTACAAGACATCTTAGCTTAGCTTCTGATAGTTGGTTATGTTGTATGTAACATGTTCTATGTGTGTATGAAATTTGGAGGTATTCCATGCATGTTGGATATGTGTAGGAATCGTCCAAAGTTCAGGGCAGCAAAATGCGCCAATTTCTGCATTTTTGCAGATTGGCGACGCGTCGCCAATTACAAGTTGACCCCAGTGTTGCGTCGCCAATCTAGAAAAGTGTCTCAGAACATTACCAGCTGTGGCGATGCATCGCCACAGACAAAGATGCTGAATTTTTCACATTTTGCTCAAGTGATCCAAGTGAGACCTAAGAGGGTTCTTAGCATACCTAGGGGTCTAAGGATTCCGGGGGTACTCTGAGACTTCCAAAAGTCCCACAAAATATAAGAGTTTCCTTGAGTTTTGTAGAGTTTTGAGGTTGCTTGTGCAACAAACAAGGAAACTATGCTGGTAATGGGCATAATTAGCTACCACTAGCTCAAGTGAGAGGTTTAGAACCCTTGTCGGCCTAGCCGTGCCGTAGCCACGAGGTCGCAAGGTGAAACCTTGTTCATCTAGTCTACAACAAAGGAGGTCTTGTGACCTAGTCTACAAAGTTCCACCATAATTCCCCTGCATAACGACTATGGGAAGGCTACATGATTGCATCCAGTAAGCTTCGGCTTGCTAGGAGTGGGTTAGTGATCAGAACTCGCTAGGCACGGAGTGATGCACCGTGAGGAGGACTAGTTTGAGGAGAGGTCTTTATGGCCTAGTTATATGTGCATATATCAGACCCTCATGCTGTGTGAGCTCGCAGCAAGTTTACATATGTTCATCATATGTCCAGTCCTAGTAATTTTCTTGCAAGTACACTGAAGACCCCTTACTGAGAATTGTCAAATTCTCACTCCCTAGTTATGTTATGCAGAGACTGAAGTTGCTGGACCGGGTAATCGTTGAGGATTATCGTGGTAGTGTTCTTTTGTGTGTACAGGTACGGCATTTGAGAATCCTTGTGATTCTAGTCTACATGGTGTATTTAGTTGGCTTGTTGGTCAAGTAACAGTACTAACTAGTATCTTCCTTTGGCTGCAGAGCCTAGTAGCACTTGGCAAAGGACTTTTGAGACTCGCCACTGGGACGTGTATCCAAGGTGGGAGTTAAGTCAAAGAGATCTCAGTAGAGGCTTGTATTTATACAGTACTTTTAGTTGCCTCCATAGTCTATGTTATGAGGAGTCCTCGACTCTAGGATTGCTCTTGGGTGAGGGCATTAGTCTACTTTATGTATGAATGTTCTCACGAGTTGTTATGTGTAGTAAACTCACACAAATGTTGATTTTGTATGCTTTGGCTACTTATACTTATTTTTTTGTAGGAATTACTTGGCCAAGTTAATGTTTTATGGTTTTAATAAACCAAGTCAAAGCATGAAGAGCATGCATATTGCATATTCTAGGATAATAAACTAGTATCATGGGATTTAATCTGCACACATACACAACTAGCCAATTGCAATCCACTGTGAGACTAGCTCTCACAGGGCTTCCTGGGCAGGGGCTCGGGCGGTCGTATCAGGCAATGTAACCATGATTAAAACCTGCATCCAAAGACACTAAAATAGAAAAAGTACAATGCATCTATACAAGATATAGCAGCCAAATGCAGCAACCATTCACAACCAACAAACACATGAAATGTGGCAGCAACATATACCAAAGGCTAGTCCATGAAGCACATACTAAACATAACTAAATCACCATGGTAGCCCTCCTCAAGTTAATGCTTGGTCTTAGGAGGATTTTAACACTCGTTAGTACTAACTTTGGGCTCTAGAAACCCTCATTTCACTGCCATCTTTGTGCACTTCACACTAGGTCACAAAACCTTCAATAAGTACACTTCCTTCACTAAGCTTGCTTCATCAAGCTCATGGCTCTTTTCCAACTTTAGCCTTAGATCCATGGTTTCTTGAAAATAAATAAAAAAACCCATTAGAGCAAGAGAACCCTTACCTTGATGGGTATGCTAATATTGGAGTTTGATCCTAGGTGCACTTAAGCAATAGAACCAAATAGCTTCCAACTGTGCTTCCTTGACTTCAATTGCAAGTAGTTTTGAGTTTGAGAGTATGGTGTGTTGGGTTTTGGGAGCCAAATAGTGCAGCGAAAAGGATCCAAGTGAAATGGGGGTAAACCGGGTGTTCAAAAATTTTCATACCTAATTTTCGGTTGAGATCTCTCACTCAACTGTAGAGTCGAATCACAAACTTGAACAGTTGATGTGTTCAAGCTCTCTATGGTATCCACACAAGCCTCTCGAGATCACCATGCTTGCACCGCATCCCAGCAGATGCGTTTCTCTTGCGCTCGCAGTGCTAGCTTGCGTCCTCCAAGGAATTACAAGAGAAGAGTGCGGCTGTCCTTTTTGGTAGGCTAGGGCAAGGAGACCTGCGAATTTCTCACTAGAAGTTGTATTTATAGTGAGACTCAACTTCCAGGCCTAATGGGTTTCAAAGCCCTAATCCAATTAGGCTTTAATTTCGTGCTTAACAATGGCTCAACTATTGGGCCCATTATTAATACGAAATTATTGTGAAACCAAAACCCAAATTATTAGCCCATGCACTCTAATGATCCAAATAGCTCTATGTGTGCGAGCCAATAGGCTCTTGCCACATTGGCAATGATCATAAATCATATTCATAATCATAAGCAATGAGCGGTGTCTAGCAACACATCATTGCTACCCAAGTGACAAGATTGTCGATGATTCGACTAAACCTTTATGATCATCAACTATATATGCCACTGTCCCTTTGTCCAAGATATCAAGACTAAGCACGAGACATGGAATGTGTCACTCTCGTATAGCCCAATCTTTGGTTTCTTGATTACCGAGTATACCAACTTAAACTGATGACATTGATATCGTATATCAACTCATCCGAGCATGGCCATGCATTTTCTAAGTCTCACTCTATCAAGGGGCCCGAAGATATCACTCCTGTTACATAGGAGGGATAAATCCCATCTTGATCATACAAATCCCTCTGCATCATATGTGACATACCCAATGACCTCCTTCAACTTCACTCAGTTACGAGCAACAAAGGAAAGTATCAAAGTATGTGACTTACATGTAGGGAACCTTGATGATCTTAGGTCGAAGGACTACATATACCATGATCATTATGAGAATCACTTATGACACTCATATAACGATCCATGAAGTGTTCTCATGGTGGGTCGGTCCAGTACACAAGTTCTCCAACTTGCACCCATATGTAGACTACATATCTCATATTAGTCTCCATATATGTTAGTCGTTATGTATTATTGCAACCCGCTCCACAATAATACTAGACTGGGGGCATTTAAGAATATCATTATTCTAGGTTACAATTATGTTTGTTAAGTTACACAGAAACAAAAAAACAAACATAATCACTAGATTAATGCCTTAATAAAATATCATGACTCAATGTGCAAAAAAAAAATACAATCATCTCATGGTTGGCTTTTTGGGCACACCACTAACATGGTGGCTATGGAGGAAATGTGGAGGAGAGGGCTAGCTTCATTTTTGCTGGTGGAGGCCGGAACTTGGGAGATAAGGACAAGAATGGACACTTAGATGGTCTTACGTGCACTAAACTCACTTAACAAGCTTAACTAAGCTTTATGTCATTTTCCTTGCTACAAGACCATGGTTTCTTTACCTTAATCTCTTGGGTCACATTTGACTTTCATATCCCATGCCATAGTAGCCCTTTCTTATGTGGGATAACCCCACAAAAATTCCATTTAACTTAAGTCGTAAGCATGAACAACCGAAGACACACAATAGGACACTTAAGTCTTTAAAGCCTTTCTGTGTTTTCCTTTCTCCATACTTGTCTTCTATAGCAATTTGGTCCTCCAATAGCACTTTCATACCATTCAAATCCTTCCCATAAATCTCCAAACATCTTTTGTGAAAGTTTTGCAATTGAGAACCTGAATTTCCAAAACTTACAAAAAAGTCCATAGGTTGCTTGACAAACAAGCAATCCTTAAGGTTTTTCTTGGGGGCTAAGTTACTAACTTGGAACACTTTTAATGAGGTGTTGATCATGCCTTTTATTGCCCATACTTCAATCACTATGGTGAGAATTGCGCAATATAATTGTTTTTAGCCATTTTGACACTTGTAATTCTCCCATTTTTGTGAGGTGGTAACAAATTCCATCTTCAAGTTGAGCATTATGCACTTCAAAGATAGCTTATGAGCTAAGTGATCCTTTGATGTTGTATAGGCTATGTTTACCTTTGGGTATATGGTAAACGTGTGCTAGCCTACATAGGTAGGCCAACCTATGTATTATTGTAAAGCTCTATGCGTTAATGTTGTGCCAAAAGCCAATCATGAGATGATTGTATTTTTGCACGTTGAGTCATGATATTTTATTAAGGCATTAATCTAGCAACTATGTTTGTTGTTTTGTTTCTACATAACGTAATAAACATAATTGTAGCCCTAGAATAATGATATTCTCAAATGTCCTTGGTTTAGTATTATTGTGGAGTGGGTTACAATAATACATAACGACTAGCATATGTGGAGACTAATATGAGATATGTAGTCTACATATGGGTACAAGTTGGAGAACTTGTGTATTGGACCGACCCACCATGAGAATACTACGTGGCTCATTATATGAGTGTCGTAAGTGATTCTCATAGTGATCATGGTATATGTAGTACTTTCACCTAAGGTCATCAAGGTTCCCTACATATGAATCACGTACTTTCATACTTCCCTTCGTTGCTCATAATTGAGTGAACTTGAAGGAGGTCATTGGGTATGTCACATATCATGCTGAGGGATTTATATGATCAAGATGGCATTTTCCCCTTGATAGAGTGAGACTTAGAAAATGCATGGCCATGCTCGGATGAGTTGATATACGATATCAATGTCATCAATTTAAGTTAGTTTACTCGGTAATCAAGAAACCAAAGATTGGGCTATATGAGAATGACATATTCCATGTCTTATGCCTAGTCTTGATATCTTGGACAAAGGGACTATGGCATATATGGGTAATGTCATAAAGGTTTAAATCAATCACTGACAATTTTGTCACTTGGGCAACAATGATGTGTTGCTAGACAACGCTTATTGCTATGATCATAAATATGAATTATGATCATTGCCAATGTGGTAAGAGCCTATTGGGTCATACACATAAAGCTATTTGGATTATTTGAGTGCATGGGCCAATTATTTGGCTTATGGTTTCATGATAATTTCATGTTAATAATTGGCCCAAAAGTTGAGCCATTATTTGCTATTCCTTGGATGACACAAACTAGCATTGCGAGCGCAAGAAAAATGCTTTTGTTAGGATCTGGTGGAGGCGCGGTGATCCTGAAAGGCTCATGTGGATACCATAGAGAGCTTGAACAAGTCAAGTGTTCAGGCTTTGTGATTCGACTCTACACTTGGCTGAAAGATCTCAACTGAAATTAGGTGTAAAGATTTTTGAACACCCATTTTACCCTATTTCACTTGGATCCTTGAGGGTTTGGGTTAAACTCTGCTGCACTTATTTCGCTCCCGAAACCCTATAGTGGTATCAAAGCTACTGGTGAAGCCCTAAGTCAGGATTGAATTTCAAATCACATGATATTGTGTGTTCAGTTGCTTTCAGTCATGATTAATTAGATTGATTCATGATGCATGAAAATGGAACTCGTAATGAATATATGAGATATATGAAGAAATGGCACAAATTGGTTAATGAGATTAACCCGAAACTGATTGGTATGAGATACCTATAAGGGTTAGGACTCTTGCAATAGTTGCAAAAGCCTGGCTTGGATCGGATTCAGTCTAGTTTGGGCACTGAAAGTATAGTACTTTTGGTGGCTCGAATTGAGGTGTCTCGGGTGCCTACTTGCTCAAAATAGAAGATCTCAGGCAACACAATTGTAAGACAATTTTTTGTACCGAGGGGGGGCGATACCCCCTCGCAACCCCCCGCAATGGTGGCTCCCCTTGACCCCACTCACTGACAGGTCAGCGGGACCACCCCGCACTAACCGGCTAGCGGGACCGCCATATGTGAAGTGCCACATTAACAAAAACTGGTTAATCAATGCATGTTAATTGGCATGCATTTTTGTTAAATGAGATTCGACATGTTATACTGACTGGTGTTTGAAGCATAGTGCATTGTTATAGCCGTTGATTGGTTGTACTTGTAAATACAACCTGCGAGTCGTTCCTTTTCTTGTTACTCTCATTGTACATTCTCTTCTCACCTTACTCCCCTCAAATATAACTCGAGGTTTCTATTGTTGATGTAGTGGTACATTATGGATCATCGAAGGTGGTATGTCCAAGGAGGTGACAAGAAAAGGGCAACCAAGAAAGGAGGAGAAGGAGCTTGTGAAGACCATTTTCTTTTCTTAGGCTTTTATGTATTCTCATTGGCTTGAGAATATCGCATAGTTTGGGCTATAACCATGTCACGTGTACTTTCTTGTTAGCATGAGATGCATGTTTTATATTTGTATGTTATGCATGTATAAGACAACCGGAGATAACAAATTGGTAAGATCAAAAGGAAAAATCCCTCAAAAAAATATTAAGTCGTTAAATGTGATGCCTTCCAAATGTTGGTACTCGTCAAGACTTTGATCAACATTGGGTCGGTTTGCCCAAGCAAAGCACCTATGTTCATCTTGGTAAGGCATGATGGGATAATAGTGATATCCAAATTGCTAACTTTAGGTCTAATTTAACTAAGTCATCCTAATAGGATTGGGGACTTAGAGGTATACAGTTGGGCTTATGTTCATGAGATAAGCTTGGACAAATGTTGTTCACCCAAGCATCCAAAAGTTGCATGAGATGCAATTGGCAAGGAGTTGCCTACCTAAATAACTATAACTTGAGAGAAAAGCCAAAGCTGACGTAGGTTGTGGTGAAATATGGATCTTGGCCTACTAAAATACCTTAGCGCTGAGGTGTTCTGAAATAATATTGAGGGTTATTATTTTGAAGAAAATAATGGGAGCATCATTTAATAAAAGTCCTTATTAAATGAATTAAAATATATGACTCTTACACTACATATTTACTGTTGTAGATAACCATGGCATAAAACACAACAACTCTTTTGTTGCGATCAATCCTTGAGAAGGAAAAATTAAATGGGACCAACTATGTCAAATGGTACCAAAACTTGAGAATAGTCCTCAAGTAAGAAAGAAAGACTTATGTCCTAGAGCAGCCCATTCCAAACAATCCTGTTGCCACTGCTCCAAAAGCTAAAAGGGATGCTCACAAGAACCATTCTGTTGGTGCATTGGATGTTGCTTGCCTCATGCTTATTACCATGGAATTTAAACTTGAAAAGCAACAAGAAAACATGAGTGCGTTTGATATGATCAAACATCCCAAAATGCTCTTCCAAGAGCAAGCTAGGCATGAGAGGTTTGAGACCTCTAAGGCATTGTTTCAATGCAAAATGTCTGAAGGAAGTGTCGTGGGTCCTCATGTGCTTAAGATGATTGGGTACATTAAGAATCTTGAGAGTTTGGGATTTGCTCTTTAGAAAGAGTTGGCTATTGATGTAGTCATGCAATCGTGGCCTGAAAGCTATAATCAATTCGTCATGAACTATAACATGAACGACCTTGACAAGTCTTCCCTTGAATCGCTCAACATGTTGAGAACTGCTGAGCAAAACCTTAAGAAGGCTAAGCCCATTTTGATTGTTCAAAAAGGCAAGGGAAAGGGAAAAGCCAACAAGAAGAAGGATAAAGCTAAAGGAAAGTCCAATGCCAATTCTTCTTCAGCTGCACTAAAACCAAAGGGTGGTGTGGCAAAGGAAGGGGAGTGCTTCCATTGTAAGCAACCTGGACACTGGAAGCGCAATTGCAGGCTCTATCTTGAAGAACTTGCTAAGGAGAAGGAAGTAAGACTTCCACTTTAGGTATTCTTGTTGTAAAAGTGAACTTTTCTACTTCCTCATCTTGGGTATTGGAAACTAGATGTGGATCTCACATTTGTGCAAATGTAAAAGATCTAAGTAGGAGTAGAAGATTGGCCCGAGGTAAGGTGGACCTACGTGTTGGAAATGGAGCAAGGGCTGCTGCCTTAGCCGTACAGACTTATGTTCTCACTTTAGCTAGTGGATTAGTTTTAGAATTAGACAACTGCTACTTTATGCCTACTATTAGCAGAAATTTGATTTTTGTTTCTTTCTTGGACAAGAAAGGTTTTTCATTTATAATAAAGGACAAATGTTGTTCTATTTATTTGAATGAAATCTTTTATCATAGTGCTCAACTTAGCAATGGGTTGTGATGGCCTTCGGCATCATCGTTGTTCAACATGGTGAGCCTGGAGAAGTAACTTCTGGTGAAAGGATGCCTGGGTGAGGAACCTCCGATGGGAGAAGGACTGTAAAGACTCAGAAAAGTGACCATTATGAGCTCCCCAAAGTGTTTTTCCGGGGGAGGAGTCTCCGACGCCCAAGTCAGTGTTTGAAGGTAGAGGGTAAGTAAGGAATAGAGAGACTCCTCCTTAGAGTGGGCGATCCCCTTACCTGGGGTGTTTCTCGAATATATATAAGGGAAGTTCATTTGCCACAGGCTGCCCAGATCTTGACATGTGTTCGGTCGGATGCGGTCCGTACTTTTTCGAGAGGGGGAGCCTCTAGCCGACCATAGGCCGCCTTGCCAGGAGTCCAGGTCGTACGAGGGCAGGGTGTCGGGGGCTGTACGAGTACGGTTTGTCAAAGCGTGTCCGAAGGCAGTGTGTTGGGGGCAGTATGAGTACGGTGTGTCAGAGCGTGTCTGAAGGCGGCGTGTCGGGGATTGTACGAGTATTGTGTGTCAGAGACTCCTCAGCTGTTTCGTCATACACCCACGTGGCCTTTTCGGGGGACCGAACTCCTTCGGGGTACAGAGCTCATTCGAGGAGGTGAGCTCCTCTTAGAGGGAGGTCCCTTGTTTGTACAGGGCACCTTCGGGAAAGGCGGTGACTCCTTCTAACCGAAGTTGGTCCCATGGGTTTCCTGCATGGTAGCACCTATCTGGCTTGTCCGAGGGTGCTACAGTCCTCTCTTTGTCGGGGTTTTGTCGTGTCTTCTTCGACCGGAAGTGGCGCGCTCATGTGAAGTCCTTCGGGCGCGATAGCCCTTTGGCTATCACATGCCCCCCTCAGAAAAACCGAAGACGTTCCTTCGGTTTGGGGAGTTCCAGGAGCCTTTCTTGTGGTGAGCAATGCTTGGTCTTGTTGCCATGATGGGTTTCCATCCGGAGCCTCCTTCTCCCTAGGAGGGAACCATGGCGAACTAAGGTGCCCTACCAGGGTAGTTCCCCTGGTGTTTGAGTGGTGTCCCTGGCTCTTCCGTCAAGGTCACTGTCTGGCACCCGTACTTCTACTGACTTTTCTATCAATGAACCATTTTGTCTTCCCTTGTATACAGGTGTGTTACTTCGGGTAGGGTTATATAGGTCTGCCTGTTATTAGGGTCGTGCCCTCGTTTCCCGCATTGGCTTTCACGTGGCTGCTGATGGGTGGCGAACAGTTATGTTGGTTAAATTAATTACATCTCTTCACCTTCGAGGAGCAATAATGACAACGTTTCGCCTGCCCCCTTCGTCCTATATAAACACCTCCTGCCTCAGACCTTCACACTCTTTTCCTTTGCTTTCGTTTGCTCTAGAACTCTCTCTTGTCTTCTTTCTCCTTCCAGCGGTGGTTCTAGCGGTGGAGCGATTTCCGGCAACCCTTCATGACGGCGTCCAGGAATCCAGATTTTGGCAAAACTTTCGGTGGGTCTTTCTTTCCGAAGTTCTTTCTTCCTTCCAAAGTCGCTTGTTCCGTAGTTTTGTTTTTTCGGAGTCCTTCAGTTCTCTCTTTTTTTTTAGTTGTCCCGAGGTTACCTCTTTGAGAAATGTCGAACCGTGCTCCACTGATGACCATCTGTCCTATTCTCGAGAACTTTCTCCCCCTTGAGTCTCATCCATGTTGCACTACTTTAGAGAAAATGATGAAGTGGGTAGCAAAATTCTATCTCCCTACTTACGCCATCCCGAGGTTACCCACCTCGATTACGTACGGTTACATGGCCCATTCTGATGAGATCACTATTTACCAAGCCCAACGAAGGCTGGTCTTCGGTATCCTCCTCCACGAATGGTGTGTGAATTCTACAGGTTTCACGGGATTGCCGTGAACCAGCTTCCCCCGAACTCTTATTCTTATTTCAATGCCTTTCTTTGCATGTGTGGGGTTTTTAAGATAAAGCCCCACTTTCTTTTCTTCATGCAATACTATAAACTCCACCCGGTCCCGAAGGGTGGCTTTTACTTCTTGCTTCCCCGAGGATTCGGGACCAAAAAGTTCACTTTCACCTTCGGCACAAAGAATAGCTGGCAGGGGTGGCAGAAAAAAGTTCTTCTTCCTGTCAGTTCCCGAGAGATGGAGCTACGTTGCAACCAGATGGGCTTCGGGGGGTGTTGAAGACTGACGTTGTTGACCCTTGGATGCTGCTGACCTCGGGGTTGGCCGCAGAGTTTGATGAGTTCGACAAATGCATCCGGGCGGTTGCGGACTGGGATGTCAAGGTCCCTCCGTGCTCTATATACCCCTTTCCCATTAAGTGGGACCTTATGTCCGAAAAGGTCCTTCGGGAACTGGGGGTAATCCACGAGCACAAGTTTGACTTGAACCTGCCCGTGCCTGTTCTCCCAAGGAAGAAGGCATGGTTGGTGATGTTTCTTCTGGCCGAGATCTCGTACGAGGCTTTTGCCGAGAGTAAGTTATCTTCCAGGTTTTGCTACTTGTATTCCTTTTGGACTTACACTGATGTTTTTTCCTTTTGCAGAGATGGGTGATCAATCCACGGAGTTTTACAAGTGCCTTTTTCTCGGCCAGGCCGAGAAGGGGGAGCAGACGCGGAGGAAGGCGGCTACGAAGAGGAGGAAGACTTCCGGGGGGCTGTCTAATCCAAAGAAGGCCAACGCGGACATCCTTCCCCTTGCCCCGGAAGACGTCGTCGAAGTGTAAGATCAGTCGCCTGCCCAATCTCCTGCCCACGCTGATCCACCTTCGGATCCTGCCATCCTTAAGACAGCTTTGAGTCTGGATGTTGCAACTGAGACTTCGGTCAAAAGGACTTCGGCTCAAGAGTTCGAGGAGAGCAGGAGAAGGAAAGCCAAGAACATTCCCGGTGAAGTCCGTGAAGTGGGCAAGGCCAAGGATGTTGTCACCGAGGTTCCACCAGGTTTGTTCCTTAGTCGTTCCTATATGAATCTTAGTGTTTTTGGTATCTATGATCTTATAAATGAATGGCTAAGGGATAACGTACTGATGAAACTTCGGTGTGAACTTGTAGAGGAGGTGACACCTGCTCCCTGCGTAGAAGCTTATGCCCGAAAGAGGGCCCTTCGAGTTAGCCATGTCCCGAAGGACAAAGTGCCGAGGGAGCCCTTCTGGTCTTTCATGGAGGACATGAATTTGTTCTTCGAGGACAGCCAGTTGATGGCTCCCCAGATGGCGAAGGGTGTGCTGACGAACCCACCTTCCAGTCGCTCATCATCGAATGCTCGAACAAGGAGATCCTCGCAGCGAGGATGAGCGAACACGCCACCCAGGTAAATTTCTTCTTTCCTTCTTTGGGGACTTAGAAAAATTTTCTTCTGGGTTTTCGTTGTCTTTTGACCCTTACTTAGGGCTTTTCTTTTTTGCAACTCCTGGCATACAGTGGATATTTCCGAGCTTGGGCGGCAAAGCAGACTAAGGCTCATTCTCAGTCCGAGAATTCTCTAAGGGGGGCGAAGGAGTTTTGCACCAAATACGTCCTTAAGTATGGCAAACTGAAGAAAATTGCTAAGGGGGACGTGGAGAATCTTCGAACCAAGCTTCAGGAGAGCAAGAAAGAGCTCATTCTAGACTTTTCGGCCAAGGTTGAGGACGTCGGCACAAACTGTGGCATTCTCTCTTCAGAAAATGAAGCCCTTCGGAAGGAAAAGGCAGAAGATGCTAAGAACCTTGCGAAGGCGCTCGCTTTGAACGCGATTTCCAAGCCGAGGTTGACTCATTGAAGAAGAAGGCCAAGAAAAAGAATAAGAAGAAACTAGAGAGGGAGGTTGCTGAGCTTACAGCCGAACTGTCAACTCTGAGTGCCGAAAGGACCAGTCCGACTAGATGATGAAAGTGTCTTATCAAGATGGTTTCTATTTCGCGCGGAATCAAGTCCTTTCTCGGCACCCCGAACTTGACCTTTCCCTCCTGGCTGCTTTGGATTTTCCTAATGAGCCTAGGTGGATGTGGTCGAAGCTGGAGTTCCTCAACCTCTTTCCTGTTGTGCCCGCGCCTTTGGATGCTTCTATCCAAGAGAAAGATACCAATACCGAGGAGGTACCGGATGCTCTGGCTCAGCAATAGGCTTTTTCTTCTCTTTTTTTTTTCTTGTAATCTGCTCTCTTGTAATGTTGCCTCAGAACTATGAATGAAATTTTTTTTCTAAGTTCCCATTCTTTCCTTCGATCATCACTCTTCGAAAGTTTGTATAACTCTATAAGCGTATTCTCGGCAAACATCCACGTCTGAAACCATGCCTTCGAGAAGCTTTGTACTGTTGTCCCTTTAGCGATATTTTTCCAATATGTGGACTATTTTTTCCAAATGCATTTTGCCGAGTTTTAGGCTTTGCTAAGGAACTAACACCTTCGGAAAAAAGTCAATGTGCTAGGAGCCTATTCTAGCAATGCGACCATATTCAGTTTATAAACCATGTTTTTACTGGTGATTTTGGGGAGGAGTAATCACAAGCTTTTCTTTAGAAAAGATGTCTAAGTGTAGAATTTTTTCAAAGAATCTGAATGCCAAGTGTTTTTCAACTCTACTTCATCAGCATCTCCTAATTTGTAGACCCATGGGCGGATTTCATCGAGAACCAGGTAAGGTCCACCCCAGTTTACCCGAAGTACCCCATCTGATGGCCTTCGCGACTCGAATTCGGCCTTTCGGAGGATGAGGTCCCCCTTCTTGATTTCTTTTTTCTTCACATGTAAGTTGGTAGCATTGGCTACTCTTTGTTGGAAAGCCTTCATCCTGAGTTCGGCCATTTCCTGGTGTTCTTCGGCGAGGTCTAGTTTTGCCTTCAAGCCAAGGTTATTTCCTACTTCGTTGAACACCTGTGTTCTTACTGAAGGCCAGATGGCCTCGATGGAAATAATGGCTTCTGTCCCAAACACGAGTTAGAAAGGAGTCTATCCTATGGCCCTTAAGGGAGTTGTGCAATAGCTCCATAGTACACTTGGGAGCTCCCCTGGCCATTTCACCTTTGCCTCCTTTAGCCTTTTTTTCAAGCTATCTTTTATTGTCCTATTGGACACCTTGACTTGCCCATTACTTTGAGGATGAGCTACCCGGGTGAAATGTAGTTTTATGCCGAGGTTAGCCACGAATTCTTGGAACCCCTTGTCAGTAAACTGGGTACCGTTGTCGGTCACTATTACCCTTGGTATGCCAAATCGGCATATAATGTTCTTCCAATTGAACTTTTGGGTATCCTTCCCCGAGATTGATGCCAAAGGCACCGCTTCGATCAACTTAGTGAAGTAGTCCACTGCAACTATGTAGAACTTCACTTTACTAGGGGCGCTTGGGAGAGGTCCGATGAGGTCAATACCCCAGACGGCGAAGGGCAAAGGTAATTTGCTGAAGTTATTTTCTCCGAGGGTAACTTCTGGATGTTGGTGTACCTTTGGCAATTGTCACATTTTCGGACAAATTGCCTTGCATCCTTTCTTAGGGTACGCCAAAAGTAACCTTGACGAAGTAGTACTCCAGCAAGGGCGTCTGTTCCTATGTGGGAACCACAGGCCCCCGCATGAACTTCTTCGAGGACTGTTTTGACATCTTTTTCACTTATACACCTCTGCAAGGGACTTGCATACCCTTGTCTTTATAGTTCATCCCCGATGAGGAAGTATCTCCTAGAGCGTTTTCGCACTTTTGTGGCTTCGGTAGGATCTTCGGGGAGTGCCGAAGTTGCCAGCTATTTCTTGATGGAATCTTGCCATCCTCCTCCCGAGATTGCTATGCACATTAATTCTGCGCTGGGTTGTTTTAGCACCTCGGTGGGTTCCTTGGATTTGGCCAATGTATCAGCTTGAACATTATCTCTTTGAGGCATGTTTTCTATTTGTATCGAGTCAAACTCTTTAATGAGCTTTTTGACAAGGTCATGATATTTTGCCAAGGTTGGGTCCTTCACAGCGTAATCTCCTTTCATTTGCCGGACTACTAGTTGTGATTCGCTATGGGCCGTAAGGTTTTTTACACCAACCTTTCTGGCCAGTTTTAGTCCCACTATGAGGGCCTCATATTCGGTGATGTTATTGGTGACATCAAAACCAAATTTGATGGCTTTGGTGGCTTCCATACCTTTGGGCCCTCGAAGAACCACTCCAGCGCCTTGGTGTTCAACGCCTGATGCTCCATCAACAATGAGTTTACACTCTGGTTCAACCCTTATCAGATCTTCCGAGATAGCTTCAGCATCCTCGATTTCTGGAATTTCAACGATGAAATCTGCCAATGCTTGGGCTTTTATTGCCCTTCTTGGCTCGTAAGTGATGTCATATTCTCCGAGCTCGATACATCATTTTGACAGCCTTTCCGAATGCTCTACCTTTTTCATTATGTCACGTAGAGGTAGGTTGCTTCTGACAATGATGGCATGTCCTTGGAAGTAGGGCAGTAGCCTCCTACCCGCGATCACTAAGGCATAAATGGCTTTTTGGAGCAATGGGTACCTGACCTCGGCGCCGTGCAGGGACTTCCTTACATAATATACTGGCCACTGCCTCCCACACTCTTCTTTCACTAGGGCTGAACTCACAGCTTTTTCAGTAACTGCAAGGTAGAGGATGAGAGGTTCTCCTTCCCGCGGTTGCCGAAGTGTCGGTACATGGGTTAGGTAGCTTTTAAGCTTATTCCAAGGTTTCTGACATTCTGGGTTCCAAGGGTGCTCCTCGATTCTGGAGTTGCCTTCACTTTTGGGTGCTTTGGTAAGCACCTTGAAGAGTGGTTGACATCGGTCACCGTACCTGGAAATAAATCTACTAAGGAAAGTGATTCTTCCGGTAAGCCTTTGTATATCTTTAGTGGTTGTAGGTGTTCAGAAACCTAGCAGAGCTTTGACCTTTTCGGGGTTCACATCTATTCCCTTTTCTGACACCATAAATTTGAGGTACTTACCTGTGCACACTCCAAATACACACTTCTCGGGGTTAAGGTGATTGCCAAACTCCCGAAGTCGTTGGAAGGTTTCTCCTAAGTCGATGATATGATTACTAGCCATTCAGCTCTTAATTATCATACCATCGACATACACCTCCATGTTACTCTCGATCTGATAGTCAAACAGTTTATTCATTAACCTCTGATAGGTAGCCCCTGCATTTTTAAGCCCGAAGGGCATTCTGACGTAGTAGTAGGTACCAACTTCGGTGATGAAGGCAATTTTTTCTTCATCCTCGAGGTCCATCCGAATTTGATGATACCCGTTGAAGGCATCGAGAAAACTAAGGAAACCGTGCTTAGCGGTTGAATCCACCAACTGGTCTGTGGCTGGCAAAGGGTAGGAGTCTTTTGGATAGGCCAAATGATGGCCTTCGGTATCATCGTTGTGCAACATGGTGAGCCTAGAGTAGTAACTTTCGGTGAGAGGACAACTGGGTGAGGAACCTCCAGTGGGAGAAGGACTACAAGGACTCAAAAATGCGAGGGTTAGGTGTTACACCCGGAAATTTGTTAAATGATGAAGTCCCGGGTTAAGTGGATTAGTGGCATAAAAAGTTTCCTAATTTGGAAACTTAGCAATTAAATTGAGGAGACATGGAATTATTTAATAAATGGGCATAAATGAGTGTTGGACACTCTTGGAATAAACTTGGCTAAGGCCAAGAGAATTGCTCAAAGGAAAAGTTTGTGGGAGGACTCAATTGAACAATTGGAGAAAGATGGAAGGCTAAAGGAGGGATTTGGCCATTATTGCATGGAATATAGTCCATGGCTGGCCATCCCATTTTTTTGAATAGAAACATGGCCGCCCACCCCCATTTAGCCATTAAAAAAAAATTTGGCCACATAAGCTTCCACTTGCATTATTTAAATCCTTCCACTTACCTTGTCCCCCACTTGCCATATAATATAATATATTGACTATTCTTTGTCTCCCACGTCCAGAAATTCAGAGAACATCCGACCGAACATGTGTCACGATCTGAACGGGCTGGACAGTACTATAAATACCGGGAAACAAGCCTTGGCAAGGGGGTTGACAAATAATCCGACTCTCCCTCTCTCTCTGAGAAAACACTACCAGGCGAGTCCACTAAGCCTCTTAGTGCTATTTCCTCTGCCTTCTTTCAGCATCATTGACTTGGGCGTCGGAGGCTCCTCCCCGAAACAACACCCCGGGGACCTCCTGACCCCCTTTTCTAAGCTTTTCAGGCGCACTCCCGTCGTCGATCTGGCCTCCAGGCATTCTTCCTCGCAGGAAGTCTCTCCACCGTTCAACATGACCCTCAACGATGAAGCCATCGGGCATCACGGCCTTAGTGCCCTTTGTGGTGTTTGTGTGTGTAAACCATGTGTTCATGGTATCTAGGTGTTCCTTGTAAAAAATGATGCCAAAATGATAAAGAAAAGGTGAATGATGAATTCGGCCATGGTGACAAGTTTGTGAAAAATTGGTGTTAGCCAAGTATTCTTGGCATAAATGGTCCTTAGAAAACTTGTGGGACTAAATTGAACAAAAGAAAGAAATAATATGGCAAATTTGGCCAAGAGATAAATTGGAAGGCCCAAATTGAAAACCAAGTGTTCTTGGTGGTAAATGGTCTAGAAACTCCTAAATGGGCTATTTTTGGCCATATTGGTGAAATTGGAAAAATGGGCTAAATTGCCTAAATGGGCTTCATTGAATTAGACTTGGACAGAGAAGTTGGGCCAAATCTAGAAAAGAAATAAAATGCCAAACGGGCCTAAGAAAATAAAAGGCCAAATGGGCCTGGGAGAGAATAAAAGGCCAAGTGGGCCTGAATTCAAAAAAAGGGCAAGTTAGGCCCAAATTCAGAGAATAAAGGCCAAGTTGGGCCTAGGATGAAAAGAAAGGCCAATTGGGCCTAAGTTTCAAGAAGTGGGCCTCAAGTTCAAAAAAAGGCAGAATTGGGCATTAGCTCCTTAAATAGAGGTTGAGTAAGTTAAACCAAGTATGCTTGGTAAATTATGGTTCTCTTGTTTAATGGAAAGCAAATTATTAACTTGCTAGATGTTTTGGGCTTTATAGGTCCATTAAGGAAAAGATAAGTTCCAACAACAACAGAGCAAAGAAAGGCAAGGACATTGAGCAAAAGTTGCAAAGTTTAAGTAAGGATTCCTATACTCACTTATTACATGGTACAGTTCCATACATTTCATAGTGAGTATTAATGCCCCTATGTGATGGTCAATGCACCAAGTGATAATAGGTGTGCATGACAGGGCTAAGTGGTTGTTACTTTTGTGAGGACTCATGATACTTTCTTAGTTCAATAATTAGGCACATAAGTGCATAATGGATGAGGTATCGTTGATTCGGAAACTATGGTTCTGAATAATCGGGCACATAAGTGCGTAGTGGGCGAGATATTATTGCTTTGGCAACTATGGTTATGGTTTACTCATGAGTAATTAGCAAGCATTTAGGGCTAGGAATTGAGTTTGGCCAACTCAATTCCCAAGCTAAGGAGTGCTCAGTAGGTTATAAAAATAAATGGCATGCCAGGATTAGTGGTATGGATTATGCTAACGCTTGTGATGCCTACGATGACATGGAACATGATGTTACGAGGACAGTGGTGGTGTGTGTGTTGTGTTGTGTGCTTCTCTGAAATTGTTTGTGCATGCTGACACTATTATATTTATTATTGCTATCATGCTATATCTGTATCTTCTTTGTTTTAGTGTTTTCCTTTGCAGGAACATGGATTAATTGCCATTACATTCTTGGAACAAGTTTAGGCTTTGGAAGCCATATGATGACTTTGAAAGTCATGAGATAATTAGCTCACTAAGTTAGGCATTGGATGCCGTCGGGATCCTTACTGAATTTTTAACTCACCCCCCCTGATATATATTTTGTAGGTAATGGATTGCTTTAAGAGTTAAGCTAGGAGTACTGGAGTACTCATTTTAAATTGCTAAAGGGGTTGGGTATGTGTTTGGTATTGCTCATTATATTCATTTGAGTCGAAGTGACTTATGTGGTATAGATTGGTTGGGAATCAAGCTGATGGTTTGGACTTCCTTGTGTAGACTTATAGAGTGTAGAAGTTGTGGGAACAAGGTCTATTAAGGTGGTATGTGTTCCAGGTTTTTATGAGTTGAAGTTTGGGTAGAAATAAGGTTTTGGTCTTTAAAATCTGAACTTAACTAATTATGGACATATAGCATCCTTGGTATGTTTTCCAAGTATATGATGCTTGTTTGATGCACATTGTGATCATGATTAGCTCTAGATGATTTTTGATGGAATGCCATGATGGATGATTATGTTATGTGTACTAGACTTGGCTAAATGCTCATGGACATATAAATGTGGTTTTCAAAATTGAAAATGAGATAGGCTTCTTTGTTGCCATGCATTGGATTAGTACACTTGTTGGAACACTAGAATTCCACATAGGTTTTAGCTTGTTCCTGAAGAGCACCCTGACAACACATTGAAAGTATTTAAGTAACAAGCTAGTACCAGAATAGATCCTGGAGTCACGCCGTAGGTGCTCATCATATGTAATTAAGCCCTTCCGTCTAAGTAACTTCCGCTACATTACTCTGATAATCGAGCCCAAGTAGGCCAGGGGCAGTTTGGGGCATGACATTAGGAACTCCCCAGAGTGTTTTTTTGGGGGAGAAGTCTCCTACGCCCAAGTTAGTGTTTGAAGGTAGAGGGTAAGTAGAGAGATTCTTCTTTGGAGTGGGCGATCCCCTTACCTGGGGCATTTCCTAAATATTTATAGGGGAAGTTTGTTTGCCACAGCTTGCCCAGATTGTGACATGTGTTCGGTCGGGTGCGGTACGTACTTTCAAGAGAAGGGAAGCCACTAGCTGACCATAGGCCGCCTTGCTAGGAGTCCAGGTCGTACAAGGGCGGCGTGTCAAGGGCTGTACAAGTACGGTGTGTCAAAGCGCGTCCAAAGGCGACGTGTCGGGGGCTGTATGAGTACGGTGTGTCAGAGAGTCCTCAGCTATTTCATCGTACGCCCATGTGGCCTTTTCGGGGGACCAAACTCCTTTGGGGTACAAAGCACGTTTGGGGAGGTGAGCTCCTTTTGGAGGGAGGTCCCTTGTTTGTACGGGGCACCATCGGGAAAGGTGGTGACTCCTTCTGACCGAAGTTGGTCCCATGGGTTTCCTGAGTGGTAGCGCCTATCCGGCTTGTCCGAGGGTGCTGCAGTCCTCTCTTTGCAGGGGTTTTGTTGTGTCTGCTTCGACCGGCAGTGGCGCGCTCATGTGAAGTCCTTCGGGCATGATAGCCCTTTGGCTATCAAGTCGTATGTTCTAGAACTCAAAAATCCAATCTATAATGTGAATACTATGAAGGTCAAATTGAATGATTCAAACCTGACTTATTTCTAGCACCCATATAAACGAGAGCCGCATAACCAAGCTCCATAAGGATGGACTCTTCGACTTATTTGATTTTGAATCATATGAGACATGTGAGTCATGTTTGTTGGGCAAGATGACCAAAGCCCCATTCATGAGGCAAAGTGAAAGGGCTAATGACTTACTAGGGCTCATACATAGTGATGTATATGGCCCTATGTCTACACATGGTAGAAGAGGCTTCTAATACTTCATTACCTTTACTGATGACTTCAGTAGATATGGCTATGTGTATCTCGTGATACACAAGTCATAATCCTTTGAAATGTTGAGAAAATTCAAGAATGAAGTAGAGAATCAACTCGAGAAGAGTATCAAAGTACTTTGATCAGATCAAGGTGGACAGTTCTTGGATCGAGAATTCCTTAACAATCTAAAGGAGTGTGGTATAATAACACAACTCACTCCACCTGGTACACCCCAATGGAATGGTGTATCTGAAAGGAGAAATTGAACTCTGTTAAACATGGTTTGATCTATGATGAGTCAAGCTGACCTTCTAAACTCATTTTAGGGACATGCTCTAGAGATAGCTGCTTTTACACTAAATGGAGTTTCATCTAAATCGGTTAAAAAGACACCATATGACATATGACGTAGGAGGCATCCCAGTTGGTCTTTCATGAAGATTTGGGTTGTGACGCTTACGTGAAACATCAATCCTCTAAGAAACTAGGGCCCAAATATCGTAAATGCCTTTTTGTTGGGTATCCTAAAGAAACAATGGGTTACTATTTCTACAATCCTTCTGAGTGCTCGAACTAGTATCTTTCTAGAGAAAGAGTTTATCTCTACAAGAACCAGTGGGATGAAAGTAGAACTTGAAGAAATTCAAGAACAACAAGGGGACATCAAACCTGAAATGGAACATGAACAGACGCCACAAGATGTTACGGCTTAGGAGTCTGTTCCTGTAGCACAAAGCCCACGTAGGTCTGGTAGGATTTAGCATGAGCCCGAGAGATATGGATTTCTCATGAGCCACACTAGTGATGTGATGCTCATGGATCAGGATGAGCCCGAAACCTACCAACAAGCTATGTCAAGGCCTAACTCTGAGAAGTGGCTAGTGGCCATGAAATCCGAGATGGAATCCATGTATGAAAACGAAGTATGAACTTTGGTTGATCCACCTGAAGGGGTCAAACCTATAGGGTACAAATGGTTTTCAAGAAGAAAACTGACATGCATGGTAATGTGGCTACCTTTAAGGGGTGATTGGTTGCAAAAGGTTTCAAGCAAATTCATGTTATTGACTATGATAAAACTTTTTGACCAGTTGCCATGCTTAAATCCATTCGAATTTTGTTGGCTATTGTTGCACACTATGATTATGAGATATGGAAAATGAATTTCAAAACTGTATTCCTAAATGGAAAGTTACTTGAAGATGTGTACATGGAACAGTCTGAGGGTTTTGTCATTACTGAGAATGCCAATAAAGTGTGCAAGTTGTAAAGGTCCATTCATGGACTAAAGCAAGCTTCTCGAAGTTAGAATCTTAATTTTGATGAAGCAATTAAAGAATTTGGTTTTATCAAAAATGAAGATGAACCTTGTGTCTACAAGAATGTTAGCGAGAGCACTATTGTCTTCTTGGTGTTGTATGTAGATGACATACTACTCATCGGGAATGACGTTCCCAAGCTACATTTTGTAAAGACTTGGCTAGAGAAATGTTTCTTTATGAAGGACTTAGGTGAAGCAGCCTATGTGTTAGGCATCAGGATCTATAGAGATAGATTTAGAAAGCTTTTTGGCCCAAGTGAAAGTACATATATTGACAAGGTGCTAAAGAGGTTTAGCATGCAAGATTCCAAGAAAGCATTCATGCCCATGTCGTGCGGTATAACTCTTTCTAGATCTCAATGTCCGACTACACCCAAGGAGAGAGAGCGCATGAGTAAGATTCCATATGCCATAGCAATTAGATCTATCATGTATGCCATGATATGTACTCATCCCGATGTCTCGTATGCCTTGAGCATGACGAGTAGGTAAGATTCCATATGCCTCAGCAATTGGATCTATCATGTATGCCATGATATGTACTCGTCTCGATGTCTCATATACCTTGAGCATGACAAGTAGGTACCAATCAAACCCCAGTGAAAGTAACTGGACAGCTGTTAAGACATCCTCAAGTACTTACGAAGGACTAAGGATACATTCTTGGTCTTTGGAGGTGAAGATGAGCTCGTTGTAAGGGGTTACACCAATGCTAGCTTCCAATCCGATAAGAATGATTTTAAATTGCAATATGGTTATGTGCTTTGTATTGGTGGTGGTGTTGTGAGCTGGAAGAGTTCAAAGCAAGAGATAATAGTTGACTCTACAATGGAATTTGAGTACATTGACACCTCTGATGCTGCGAATGAGGCAATTTGGATCTAAAAGTTCATCATTGAACTTGGAGTGGTTCCAAGCATTGCCGACCTGATAAAGCTCTATTGTGACAATAATGGAGCATTCGCATAGGGTAAGGAACCTCGATCTCACCAGCAATCCAAACACATACTCCGACGCTACCATCTCATCAGGGAGACATCGAGAGGGGTGATATAAGGATATGTAGGACTTCAACAGATAGCAACATTACTGATCCATTGACTAAGCCCTTTATACAGTAGAAGCATGATAGCCATTCTAGGTCCATCGGTATTAGATAAATGGATGATTGGCTTTCGTGCATGTGGGAGATTGTTAGTGTTGTGCCCAAAAGCCAATCATTAGATGATTGTATTTTTTCACATTGAGCAATGAAATTTTATTAAGGCATTAATCCAGCAACAATGTTTGTTGTTTTGTTTCTGCATAACAAAATAAACATAATTGCAACCCTGGAATAATGATATTCTCAAATGTCCCTAGTATAGTATTATTGTGGAGTGGGTTACAATAATGCATAACGACAAGCATATTTGCAGACTAATATGAGATATGTAGTCTACATATGGGTATAAGTTGGAGAACTTGTATACTAGACCAACCCACCATGAGAATGCTACATGGATTGTTATAAAAGTGTCATAAGTGATTCTCATACTGATCATGGTATATGTAGTCGTTCGACCTGAGATCATTAAGGTTCCCTACATGTGAGTCACATACTTTGATACTTCCCTTTCTTGCTTGTTACTGAGTGAACTTGAAGGAGGTCATTGCATATGTCATATATCATGTAGAGGGATTTGTATGATCAAGATGGGATTTGTCCCTCCTATGTAACGGGAGTGATATCTTCGAGCCCCTTGATAGAGTGAGACTTAGAAAATGCATGGCCATATTCGGATGAGTTAATATACGATATCATAGTCATCAATTTTAGTTAGTCTACTTGGTAACCAAGAAACCAAAGATTGGGCAATACGAGAGTGGCACATTCCATGTCTCATACCTAGTCTTGATATCTTGGACAAAGGGACAATGACATATATGGGTAATGATCATAAAGGTTTAGTCAAATCACAGACAATCTTGTTACTTAGGCAGCAATGATGTGTTGCTAGACACCGCTCATTGCTTATGATCATAAATATGATTTATGATCATTGCCAACGTGGTAAGAGCATATTAGGTTGCACACATAGAGATTTTTGGATTATTTGAGTGCATGGGCTAATTATTTGGGTTATGGTTTCATGATAATTTTGTGTTAATAATTGGCCCAAAAGTTGAGCCATTATTAAGCCTAAACTTAAAGCCTAATTGGATTAGGGCATTGAAACCGATTAGGCTTGGAAGTTGAGTCTCACTGTAAATAAAACTTTCAGTCAAAAATTCGCAGCCTTGTCCTAGCCTCTGAAAAATAGATAGCCGCACTCTTCTCTTGCCATTCCTTAGAGGACGCAAGCTAGCACTGTGAGCATAAGAGATACGCATCTGTTGGGATATGGTGGGGACATGGTGATCCTGAAAGGCTCATGTGGATACCATAGAGAGGTTGAACATGTCAACTGTTCTGGTTTTGTGATTCGACTCTATAGTTGGGTGAGAGATTTCAACTGAAATTAGGTATGAAAATTTTTGAACACCCCATTTGCCCCGTTTGACTTGGATCCTAGAGCATTTTGGTTAAATTCTGTTGTGCTTGTTTGGCTCCCAAAACCTTACACTATGCAAACTAAACAACTAATGGAATTAAGGAATTGAACAAACTAAGTGTGTACTTGCTAGTGCACTTTAGGCCAAGACTATTGGCTAGGTTTGTGGTGAGTTTTGTTTACTTTGCTGTATTGTTTGTGTGTGCTAACCCATAGTAGTATGTTCACTATTATATTGTTGTGTATTTTTTTTGTTTTCTGGTCTTTTATGATGGAGCTAACAGACGCTAAGCTTTGGCTTATCTAAATAGGCTTTAAGAGCTAAGTGTTTCCTTACGGAGTTATGCAAATAACTTGTGCCTTGTAATTATATGTTTCAGGAAAGGATATTGAGCTTTGAATAGCTTGTGTGCCAGGAGCTGAGTATTCGAGTGCATTTGAGGTATGGACACAAACTTGTATAATGTAGCTCAATAAGTGTAAGTTCAAGTCTTTATGTAAACACAAGCTCATAGGACTTATGTTACTTGCAGGCTTTATGAGTAGGTTATGGGATAAGCCTAGTGTTACAGACATGTACTCACTAGTGTATGTGCTTTGGTTTGCCTTAATGGCTATGAGTTTGGTGGTAGGGCTTGTGTTATAGACCATTATTCTGTTTTATGTGGTCATGGTAGAATTTGGATATGTTTGAGTACATGAGCATGTAAATGGAAACTTTCAGATATGATGTTTTTCTAAAATCTTGGTATGCTTTCCAAGTGCTTGTAAATCTTTAATAGGGGTTATGCTATGAAGTTGCCTAAGTAGTAATGGTTTTGGCATGTAAGCCTTTTCCTAAGTGTGTTTGTCATGATCTATATATATATATGATGTATCAGGTTTATGATCAAGAATGACTATGAACCTCTTTTGTGGGTACATGTGCATATGTGAGCAAAATTTGTGCTTTCAAAAACAATGAGATTGGGTATCTTGGTTGTCATGCATTATGAATGCATGCATGATAAGCACTTGAGCACATTGTGATGCCCGGCGGCATCTTTGTTATGTAACATGGTGTAGCTGCAAACGGGACTTCTGGTATGAAGGTGTTTGTAAAGAGCCCTCCGGTGAAGCAGGTGCCTTGGAGAGGAACTTTTGGTGAGGATATGGCTGCAAGACTCAGTAAAATAGAGGTTAGAGACTCCCTGGAGTGTGATTCCAGGGGAGCAGCCTCCGACGTTCAAGTCAGCTTTTTTAGGATGAAAGTAAGAAGGAATGAAGAGTAGATAATGGCTAGAGTTTACTCTTTCTTACTTGTTGTCTCCATCTATGCCAAGGTTCTCCACAGGTATTTATAGGAGGTCCCTAGGAAGAGGCCTCCTGGTATAGTTTGTCCTAGATCACGACATGTGGTTGGCCAGATTTGATCCATACATTCGGGGGCAGGCGCCCCCAGCTGGCTGTAGCTGTTCTGACCGAAGGTTAGGGCTGTGTGGGAGGGCTGTGTGTCAAAGGCGTGTGCGAGGTCCTCTGTGTTAGAGGCTCCGAACGATTTTTGTCTTATCCAGCTGAGAACTCCTTTAGTGATGGACTCTCTTTGGGGAGTAAGATCCGTTCGACAGGCTAGGCTCCTTCCGTCTGACTTTGCTCTCCTAGGGCTGCAGAGGAGGCTCCTTGGTAGTGTGGAGGACCTTTAGAGGATGCCATATTCTTCCGAGAGTGGGGAGATGATCCTCGAGATCTCTAGACAACTTGACCGAGGATGGCATATCATGCTAATCCGAGGGTGGTGGCGTCATTAGCTGAGGGTGGTGAGTATCCCATCTATCCTGAGGTGGGTCAAATGTACTTCCGAGGATGGTACCTTTTTAGTAGTCCATAGAGGCTGTCTAAGCATGATAGCCATTTGGCTATCACATGCCCCCATCAGAAAGCCGAAGTGGAGACTTCTATCAGCAAAATCTTTGGGGGCACTTCGTGGGACTCATTGTAAAAGCTGTGTAGGAGGCACTTTGCCTCCCGAAGGTGTGCCTTTTCAGCCGAGGTAGCCTGTGGGTGTCACTCCTTGCCCCTTAGTTAGTCCCTTGGTGTTTTCGAGGTGTGCGCCCCCTTTTTTACTTTTCTGCTGCAGGTTAGTGGACCATCACATCTCGTAATCAGGCGTGTCACTTCGGATATGCATGCCTAGGTTTTCATGCTATCCGAAGGTGTGCCCTCGTTTCCTGTGTTGGATGACATGTGGCACGTGGTGATTGGGGGACAATCGCGTCGGTTAGACCTATTAGGACCATCATTCTGAGCTTGGCTAAGGCCAAGAAAAAAAAGAAACATAAAATTAAAGTACAAAAAGGGACTCAGTTGAGCAAGGTAGTAGTGATGTGAATGCAAAACTACAAAACTATGTGCCTTAAGTGCACTTAAATGGAAGACTATGTTGAGTTTTACAGGAAACAAAGTTGGAAGACTACAATGCACAGTTAAACTAGTGGTGCTAATTAAACTACACCTTTACAGTGGGAGTTTTCAGCCATGCAAAATTATATGCTGACTAGTGCAATACTAGGCCAACTTTAGTGGATTTTAATGATGGCTAGTCAAATCATGTTCCCCACTAAGGTATTAAGGCATCATTGCCTTGGTTTACCAAATTAGTACTAGTTTTAGTACTTGGCCATTTATACATAGAACTAATGGTCAATTTGGACTTCTTTAAACTTTACTTGGCAATTTGAGCCATGAATTGATGATTAAGGCCGAAAGTGTTTATGTTCTAATGACTAAAACAAGACCATGCAGTCTTGGAGGACTAGTTGGTACCATGCTAGAATGGTGATGCCGAGAGCTAGCATTAGTGCTACTTTTATTACATGTGGCTTGTATCCGTACATGCATGCTTCCATTAGTTCACTTTGTCTTCATTTTGGGTTACCTCCCCTTGGCCGAGAGCTTGCTTTGCTTGTGCTCTTGAGCTTACCACTAAATTGGTCTCGGATTCAAGCATCAATGGAGGCAAATTGAAGCTTGAGAGAAGGAAGCAAGCTGAATTCCTTGGTTTTGGCACTTAGCAACTCAAGATTAAGCTTTGTTTTGAAGAAACAAGGAATGGATGAGACGTTTCAATCTTGGGATTAAGGTAATCCTTTGTGTTTTCCTTGTATACATGGTATATATTCCATGAACAAGGAGTGTTAATGCCTAATTAGTGATATGTTAGGCCAATTGTGGAAGAAAACATTTTGGGCTCAAGCTAAACCGAGGCTATTCAAGCTTAATTTGAGGTAGGGCTCACTAAACAACTTGATTGCTTGGTAGTATACCATGATTCAAGTGTTTAAAGTAGCTAAGTGATGGTTAAATTTGCTAAACGGCCTTAGTTACTTGATGGGCTATTGAGATTGATTCGGTTATGGTTGTTAATTAGCTAATTGACTATGGACATGTGCTTGAAATCCTAGTGAATGTGGCCATTTTGCTAGGCATTTCGGAGCTCTAGTGGAAGTGGATGTTATGGTGAAGTTTTGTGTGCAAAAGCGCAAAATGGCACATGTTATGGTACTTGGCCGAATGGTCATTATGGTGTGTGTGTGTGTTCATTGTGTGCTTGAGTGATTCTTTGTGCTTGCTAACCAATTACTTGTTATATATGTCTCGGGTATACTAGTATGTGCATATATATGTTGTGTTTTCTTGTCTTTGTGTCTTATTTTGCAAGGTATATTGAGCTTGAGGAGGTTAAGCCATGAGTTATACAATCGGCTTAACTAAATAAACTCTAAATTGAGTTGGTATTAATGGTGAACTCTACTGAATATTGTACTCATTGCCCATACATTTGTTTTTCAGGAAAAGATATTCGGCCTGAATTATAGTTGCTTGAGTTGTAGCTAGTGTGTTTGTGCTAGCTTGCTTGTGTATCAAGTTGTCACACCTCACACAGGCCCTGGCCCAAGTCCAAGGTTGTTAACTCCTAAACCTGAAGTTTAATCTTTAACCTTTAACGTTCGGCCAACTAATAAAATTTATCCTTAAGTGTTATTTTCTTAAGGTATTTAGCCTGGAAGGTGGCCCAAGAGGCTTATGAGTGATTCTAATTAGTTAACTACAGCAGAATCAAGGCCCAATACCACTAACTTGCAAAACAAGCAAGGCTTTCTTAATTTCTTGCAAGACAAGCAAGGCAACACTTAATGTAATTTTAAGTGCATAGAATGTGTGCATTCAAGTGTGCTACCTATTATGGCAACCAAGAAGCCCATGGTAGTCATTATGTTTTGAAAACACAGGTTTATATGCACATGTACCTCTCGGCCATAAAAGATACACAAGGAGGTTCACAAGGTTCATGCTTCACATTCACTTAAATAGGCATAAGTCCATGACTATCCATATAGATATGCCAAACTTTGGCCCAAAGCATCCATCACAGGAACAAGTCCAAAACCATCCATAAGTACATACACATAACTTGGCTACACAAGCACATCAAGTACTCCACAAAACTAGGCAACCAAGACTACATACATGTACACAAAATGGTAGTCTACCTAGTAACCTACATGGCTCCATGCCATGATTCAAAAGTCCTCCAGCCAAGTTATAGTACTACCCGAGACCACTAATGGTCAAACATTACCTTAAGTATCCCATACAAAAGGACACACTGCAAAACCAAACCTATAGCCATATTCATGGTCATGAAAGTGAAGACTATGATCAGAGCTAAAGTCCACATGTCCATGCTGCCCTCCTAAACAGGCCCCAACACTACAAGCCTGCAAACTTAACACATTAAGTGTTGGCCAACTTCACAATAAGACTTGTAATGTACTAAACCATTAAGCCAAGCACTCATTCGCACATACCTTGGCAAACAAGCTAGCTAGCACAACACACTAGCACAAACACAAACAACGTCACTCAGGCCGAATATCCTTTCCTGAAAAATGCTATAATGGGCAGTGAGTATAAAACTCAGTAAGTTCACTTTCAATACCAACTCAATTAAGAGTTTATTTAGTTAAGCCGAGTATACAACTCAAGGCTTAACCTCCCATTTGCTCAACATAACTTGCAAAACAAACACCAAGACAAGAAAACACCACATATACATATACATTCTAAAGTATCCGAGACATATAAATTACAATAAAAATAATTTGGTCAGCAAGCACAAGCAATTCACCAAAGCACACAATGTACACACACACACACACCACAAAGACCATTCGGGCACAATACCATAACATGTGCCAATGTGCAATTTTGCACACAACTTCACCATAATCTCCACTTCCACTAGAGCTCCGAAATAGCTAGCAAAATGGCCACATTCACTAGCATTTCTAGCACATGTCCATAGTTAATTAGCTAATCAACAACCATAACCGAATCATTCACAATCACCCATCAAGCAACTAAGATCATTTAGCACATTTTAACCATCACTTAGTTACTTTAAACACTTGAATCATGGTATATTACCAAGCAATCAAAGTGTTAAGTGAACCCTACCTCAACAAGCTTTCGGCCAAAACCCAACTTGCAAACCGAATGTTCTTCACACAATTGGCCTATCATAACACCAATTTAAACATTCAAACTCCTTGTTCATGGAATTCAAACCATGTATTCAAGGAAATACACCATGTTACCTTAAATCCAAGCTCAATTAGTCTCAGTCTAGCTTGAGCCCATATGTTTCCTCAACAATTTTGCCTACACATCACTTAATTAGGTGTGGACGCTCCTTGTTCATGGAATTAACACCATGTAATCAAGGAAACATCAAGATTACCTCAAAACCCTAGCTTGGTTGGCTCGGCCCTTCTTCGTTTCTTCAAGAACAAAGCTTGAATTGGAATGGTCTAGTGCCGAAACAAAGCTCCCAAGCTTGAATCCTTCAACCAAAGCTCCACACTTCTCCAATGAAGCTTGAATCTGAGACCCAGTTTAAGAGAACTCAAGAACTTAAGCAAAACAAGTTTTGGTCAAGTGAAGGAACAAGCCCGAAATGGAGATACAAATGACTTATGTGTTTCGGTTACAAGTTTCAGCCCCAACTTATTTGCATGGCTCAATGAAACCCTCAACTCCACATGATTACAATGCCGCCACTAAAACATATATATATCTTGACAATTAGGTCACCTCATGGCCCATTTTGCCAAGCACAAAACAAAAGTGTCATAAAAGTCCATTAATCCCATGTGGTAACCGGCCATGAAACTAGCATAAGTACTAGTTAGTCCAACTAGATAATAATGCTTAGTTCCTTAGTGGTAGACATGATGTGACTTGTTATCATTGTTGTCTCCTTTATTTTGGTCTAGTAGACTACAAACGTTTGCAAAATTTTGCATGGCTGAGATCATCAACTCACACTTTGTAGTTTTGTTTGCACCACCAAGTTAAGTGTGCAATTTAGTCCTCCAATTTTATTTTCTGTTATTTCTCCCATAGTCAAACTTCTGTGTGCAAATAGGACCCAAAAGTTCTCAGATTTGCACATACATCACTGTACTAGTTTCCCCAGTCCTTCACACCATCCCTCTATGCTTCTTGGCTAAGCCAAGCACTTAGGAGGTGAGCCTAACACAAGTTATGTGCCAATGTGTGCTTGGCTTGATTAGTTTTGTACATTACAAGTCTTATTTTTGAAGTTGGCCAAGACTTATGTCTTAAGATTGTGCAGGCGTTGTAGAGTGCGACTTATCTAGGTGGGCAGCTATGGATATATGGACACTTGCTCTAATCATAGTCTTCACCTTTATGACTATGAATATGGCCATAAGTCTTATACTGCAGTGTGTCCTGCTTTATGGCATACTGAAGGTTCTGTTTGAGGATTAGATGGTTTGGGTTGTAACATAACTTGGTAATGAAAACTTGGAATCATGGCATGTAGCCATGTATGTGTACTAGGTAGACTACTTTTGTGTGTACATATTTAGGTAGTCTTGGTTGCCTAGTTTTTGTGGTACATGGAGTACCTTAGTAGGCCAAGTTATGTTTGCACTATGGATTGGTTTTGGACATGTATATATGATGGATGGTATGTTTATGTGAATGGAAGTCGTGTTTATCTTGTGAACCTCCTTTGTACCTATTATGGCCGGATGTACATGTGCACATAAACTTGAGTTTTCAAACTAAATGGTTATATTGGGCTTCTTGGTTGCCATTATAAGTAGCACACTTGAATGCACACATTCTAAACACTTGAATTGCATTGAGTGTTTGCCTCACTTGTAATGCAAGTTACATATTACAGCCTTGCTTGTTTTGCAAGTTAGTGGTTTTGGGCCTTACTTCTGCTGCAAGTAACTAATTGGAATTACTCATAAGCCTCCTAGGCCACCTCCCAGGCTAAACACCTTAAGAAAATAAGACTTAAGGTTAAGAGACTTTAGTCGGCTGAATTGAAAGGTTGGTAATTAAACTACAGATTGGTGAGAGTAATACTTAGTAAATGGGCCAGGGCCTGTGTGAGGTGTGACAGCACCAATCATGTCCTTTCACCTTCGAGGGGTAATTATGGCGACGATTCGCCTTTGTGGGGTAGTTATGGCGATGATTCTGCTACCCCCTTCAGTCTATATAAACCCTCCTTCCCCTCATAGCTCTCACTTGCTTTCTTTTGCTTCTGTTCTGCTCTTGTTTGCTCTCAAGCTTTCCTTTATTTTTTGCGGTGGTGCAAGCGGTGGAGCAATTTTCTGCGAGCTTTTATGATCACGTCAAGCAATCCTAACTTCGGCAAAAACTTTGGTGGGTTTTCCTTTCCAAGGTCCTTCAGTTTCTTCCATTTCTATTTTTTCCAGTGTGGGAAGTTGTTTTCTTTTCCCGAAGTCCTTTGATTTTCTGGGTTTTTAGCCTTTTTTGCTTTTCTAAAGTCGTCTTATTCTTCCAAAGTCACTTTCTTCTCCGAATATGTCTTCTCAGACCCCTCTTTTGGCTGTTCATCCTCTTCACGAGAGTTAGGCTTCTCTTGACTCTCACCCGTGCTACACCACTTTGGAGAAAATGGAGAAGTGGGCAGCTAAATTCTACCTCTAGCCTTACGCTGTGACTAGGATACCTACTGCAGGTCTGCTTAGTTACATGTATCATTTGGACGAGGTTACTATTTTCTGAGCCCAACTAAAGGCCGGACTTCGGTTTCCTCTACCGAACATGATTTGTGACTTTTTCCAATTCCATGGCATAGCTGTGAATCAGCTTCCTCCCAACTCTTATTTTTACTTCAACACTTTTCTCTACATGTGTGGGGTTTTCAAGATAGAACCCCACTTCATCATTTTTATGCAGTATTACAAGCTCTTTCCGGTCCCAAAGGTTGGCTTCAATTTCTTGCTACCTCGGGGATCTGGGAGCAAAAAATACATGTTCACCTTCGCCACCAAGGATAGCTGGCAAAGGTGGCAAAAGAAATTCTTCTTCCTCAAGGTTGACAACGCGTGGTCTTATGTGCCGACCCGGTGGGCCCATAGGACACTGGAGACGTATGTTGTTGATCCCAAGAAGTGCTAACTCCTGAGTTAGCAGTGAGGTTTGAGGACTTTGATAGCCGTATCTGAGCTGTTGCCGACTGGGATGCCGGGGTCTTGCCGCGCTCCTTGTATCCTTTTCCCATCAAGTGGGACCTCATGACCGAAAAGGTTTTCTTTAGGAGTTAGGGGTGATCAAGGAGCACAAAACCGACCTCGGCATGCCAGTGCTTGCCATCGACGGGAACAAGGCATGGTTGGTGATGCTTCTTCGGAAGGAGCTCCCATACGAAGCCCTCGTTGAGAGTAAGTCACTTTCCAAATTTTGCTATAAGTACCCCTTTGGACTTACACTGATATTTTCTTCCTTTTTCAGAGATGGGCGACCAGTTAGCTGCCTTCTACAAGTCCCTCTTCCTCGGTCAAGCCGAGAAGGGGGAACAGAAGAAGAAGGCCGCCCCAAAGAGGCAAAAGGCGTCTGGAGGGGGCCATCTTCGGCCAAGAAATTGAAGAAGGACCATCTCGCCGCCCCTCCGGAAGGCATTATTGAGGTCGTTGACCAGCCGTCAGTCCATGCCGACCCCTCATCGGAGTTGGCCGTTGGCTCCACTCCCTGTAGTCCTGTCACTTCAAGGGACATCTCGGGCACTTTGGCAGGAGCCCTTCTACTGAAGAGCTAGAGGAGTGAAGACGGAGCAAGGGCAAACACGTCCCTGCCAAAGAAGAGGAAGTCCACGACTCTGACGATCACATAGCCGAGGTTCCGCCTGGTTTGCCCCTTAGCCATTTTTCTATAAATTTAGACATCTTTAGCATTTTTTACTTTTTAGACGTATGGCTAAGGGATAATGTACTGATGGAACTTCGGCATGATTTTGCAGAGGAACTGACACCCTTGGCATGGATGGTGGAGCACGCTCGAAAGTCGGCCCTTCAAGACTCCCATATCCTAAAGGATAAAGTTTCGAGGGAGCCTTTCTGGTCTTTCAAGGAAGACATGAACTTGTTCTCTGACGACAGCCAGCAAATGGCTCCTCAAATGGTGAGGGGCGTGCTCGCCCAAGCCACGTTCAAATCTCTAGCGGAGGAGTGCCTGAATGAGGAGGTCCTCACCGCGAGGATCTCTGAACATGCTACCCAGCTGAGCTTCTTGGGACTTAGCAAATTTTCCAAGCTTTTGTAGCCTTTTGATCCTAACGCGAAGTCTTTCCTTTTCACAGCTTTTGCCTTATAGCGGATATTTCTTAGCATGGGCAGCAAAGCAGTCTTCGATTTGATTTTGGACCGAAGAGCACTTGGAGAAAGCCAAGCTATTTTGCACTAGCCCTGTAGTCAAGTACGCCGAAATGAACAAGATAGCCAAGGAAGAGGTGGCCAAAGTTCAGGAGGAATTCTTGAAGAGTCAAGAGGAGCTCTGTCAAGAATTCTCCCAGAAGGTGTCTAACCTCAGTGCGAAGGTCATCGCACTATCTTCGGAGAATGAGGTCTACCAAAATGAGAAGGAGGATGACTCTACTTTCCTGATGAAGGCCCTTGCTGACAACGCTAAACTTCAAGCTGAGGTCGACGCGCTGAAGAAGAAGACAAAGAAGAAGATGAAGATGAAGAAGCTGGAGAAGGAGCTAGCTGTGCTAAGGGAAGAGCTGAACGACCTGGGTATTGAGAAGGACAAAGCTGTTCAAGCAACTAAGGTTGCGTTCCAAGACGGCTTTTGTTTAGCTCGACACCAAGTCCTAGCGAAGTATCCCGACCTCGACCTCTCTTTTCTTGCTGGCCTGGACATTCCCGATGGGCCTCGTTGGGCATGGTTAAAGATTGAATATCTTAATCTCCATTTTCCTCTTCCGGCGCTGAAGGTCGCGACAAAGGAGGTTGGCGATGGGATGACTCATGGTGACGAGGTCCCTTAGGTGTCCAGGACTTTGCCTTTTTCTTCTTTTTTGTAATCTTCTTCTTGTAATCCTCCTCCTTCTTGTAATGGGACGACTCAAGGTAACGAGGTCCCTTAGGCATCCAGGACTTCACCTTTTTCTTCTTTTTTGTAATCTTTTTCAAGGTAATCCTCCTCATTGTTATAATAAGGCTCAATTTAATAAAATTCCTTCTTTCCTCCAAAATTTGGGTAAGTCTCAAGACAAGTTTCTCCTTAAATGATCTTTGGTTCCAAAGGTTAGTTTGACCATTTTTGGTCTAGGACCATCGGGAAGATATTTTTTGCGCTTGTTATCAACCATCTTCAGCTTAACACCAGTTTCGGTGAATATCTTTTGGCAAAGCTCTGCCTGTTTTTATCAGCCATGTTCGGTTGACGCACCTTCGGGGAAAATGTGCCATTTTCGTAGGTAGATACTTGCACCTTGTTCGGTTAGATTCCTTTGGTGGGACTATTTTCCTTCGAAAAATTTCTAAGTGTAGAATTTTTTCAAAGCATCTGAATGCCATGTATTCCTCAGCTCTCCACCTTCGGTATCACTGAGTTTGTATGCTCCTGGCTGAACTTCATCAAGAACCAAATAAGGCCCTTCCCAATTTGCCTGAAGTACTCCGTGGGATGGTCTTCGGGGCTCAACCTCAGCCTTTCGGATGACAAGGTCCCTCTTCCTGATTCCCTTTCGCCTAACATGCAAGTACACCGTTATGGCTACCCTTTGTTGAAAAGCCTTTCTTCTAAGCTCAGCCACTTCTCTGTGTTCTTCAATTAAGTCCAGCTTGGTTCCTAATCCGAGGTTGTTTCCTTCCTCGTCGAACACTTGCACCCTAACCGATGGATGAACCACTTCGATAGGAATAATGGCCTCCGTGCCGAAAATGAGTGAGAGAGGTGTCTCACATGTGGCCCTTCGGGGTGTTGTTCGATAGCTCCATAGTACGCTAGGTAGTTCTCCTGGCCATTTTCCTTTTTCTTGCTACAATCTCTTTTTCAAACCATCTTTTATGGTTCTGTTGGACGCCTCTACCTGTCCGTTACTCTGAGGATGGGCTACTGGGGTGAAGTGCATTTTTATCCCGAGGTCAGTAGTGAATTCTTGGAATCCCTTGTTAATAAACTAGGAACCATTGTTGACCACTATCACCCTTGGTATGTCGAATCTGCATATGATGTTCTTCTAGATGAATTTCTATATATCCTTCGCCAAAATGGTTGCCAGGGGCTCTGCCTCAATCCACTTAGTGAAGTAATCTACTACGACTACGCAAAACTTCACTCCTCCGGGTGCTGTTGGGAGAGGCCCGATGAGGTCAATACCCCATACTACGAAGGGACAGAGGTAGTTAGCTGGAGTTATCGTTTCTGAGGGTAGCCTCTGGATGTTGGCGTGTCTTTGGCAATTGTCACATTTCTGGACAAATTGCCTTGCATCCTTCCTTAAGGTGGGCCAGAAGTATCCCTGGCGGAGTAGTACTCTTGCCAGAGCATCAGTTCCTTTGTCGGAACCACAGGCCCCCTCATGGACTTCTTTCAGGACTGTCTTCACGTCTTCTTCACCGACACACCTCTGGAGTCGACTTTTGTACCCTTGTCGGTATAACTCCTCTCCGATTAGGAAATATTGTCCGAAATGTCTTCGCACTCTTGTCGCCTCGTGAGGGTCTTCAGGAAGCTCCGAAGTCATAAGATATTTTTTTATGGGATTTTTCCATCCTCTTTCTGAGGTTGCTATGCTCGGGTGACTTAGCACTTCGGTAGACTTTTTTGATTTGGCCAAAATATCTGCTTCAGTATTATTTCGACGAGGCACGCTCTCGATGTGTACCACGTGAAACTGTTGGATGAGCTTTGTCGCGAGGTCATGATACTTTTCCAAGGTTGGGTCCTTCGTGCTGTAGTCCCCTGCCATCTGTCGGACCACAAGCTGAGAATCGCTGTGGGCCTTTAGGTTTATGACACCAACTCTTCTGGTGAGGGGCAAACCTGCTATGAGGGCATCATGTTTTGCCAGTCATATTTTGGCAGTCTTCATTCCAAAGGTACACCTCGGTTGCGAGGTCTCCCCCACTTTTTTCTGCTTTAGTGAGGACCTTGAAGAACGGTCGGTAGTGATCCGCATATCTGGAGGTGAATTTGCTGAGGGATGTGATTCTCCCCATGAGTATTTGCACGTCTTTGGTCATTTTAGGTGTTTGGAATCCTAACAAGGCTATGACCTTTTCTGGATTAGCGTTGATACCTCTCTCTAACACCATAAATCCAACAAACTAACCAGCATTCACCCCAAACACGCATTCTTCGGGGTTGAGACGAATTCCGAATGTCCTCAGCTGGCGGAATGTCTCTGCTAAGTCTGTGATATGACTATCAGGTAGTTTGCTCATAACTACTATATCATCGACGTAGACTTCCATATTTCTCCCAATTTGGGAATTGAAGACCCTGTTCATCAATCTCTGGTACGTGGCCCTTGCATTCTTAAGCCCAAAGGGCATTCTAATGTAGCAGTATGTACCAGTTTCTGTGATGAAGGTGGTTCTTTCGTCGTCTTCAGGGTCTATCCTGATTTGATGGTACCCTCTAAATGCATCGAGGAAGCTGAGAAGTTCGTATTCAGCGGTTAAGTCCAGCAACTAGTCTATTGGGGGTAGAGGATATGAATCCTTAGGGCAAGCATCGTTCACATTTTAGAAGTCGATGCACATTCGAAGTTTGTCACTCCCTTCTTTTGTGTCGATGACAACGTTACTAAGCCATTCGGGATATTTGACTTCCCTTATTGTGTCTGCCTCCAACAACCTTTGGATCTTAGACTTAACGAAGTTGTTCTTGTGTGCCGAAAGGATACTCTTTTTTGGTGAACAGGCTTCACATCAGGGCGTATTTTAAGACTATGCTAGATTATGCAAAGGTCTAATCCAGGCATATCCTTCGTTAAGTAACCAAATAGATCTTTGTTCATTGAAAGGAAAGATACAAGCTTTTGCTTGTCACCTTCGGCTAGATGTTTCCTTATGTGGGTATTTCGGCCCGGGACAAGCTCTATATTCTCAGTTTCAATTTTTTTCGAGTCACTTCTCTTTCTTATTACAACCTCTTCGGTTGCTGTGCCCTTCTCTCCCGAGGTCTATGTATGCACCTTCACCGGGCTCTGCCTTACCTTGACGAAGACCTTCTAGACTTCAGCTTGATTAATGAATATTTTTGTGTCCCCATCCTTCGTCCCGAAGGTGACTGTCAGATACTTCACATCTGGCCGGATGTGAAAGTTCCCTTGAGTTTGCCTTCCAAGGATGGCATTATACGAAGAGGAGACATCAATGATGATGAACCTGGTCATGGCAGACGCGAAGAACTCTCCATTGTTTTGGACCGAAGTTCCCCTTATCGTTAGAGGTAGGTTGATCCACCCAAGGACAGGGAGTTCGGAAGGACCTACCCCGAGGGTGAGGGATGTAATAGGTTTAAGGTCAGTCTTCGTGATGCCCAATCTTGGCAATAGATGGAAGAGTAAGACATCGGCATTGGGCCCATCATCAAGGAGCACCCTCTAGACATCCCAGCTCCCAATCCTTGCCATGAAAAGATTTGGGTCATCGTGTGGAAACACTACGGCAAAACCATCTTTCCAAACAAGATTGTTCGATGGGTTGCCGAATTCCATCACCGAGATCTCCCTAGCTTTCCTTTTCCTTTCTACTAAGGGCATCCCCATCTGGATTACTCTTGCTGGGGATGGGAGATTTTTCTTGGGACTCTGGTTCCGACGTTGGTCGGAGTCATAGTCCTCATCTTCCTTTCTTTCTTCCTCCCTCCTTCTTCTGGGAAAGGGTATCTGCAGGTACCGACACAGCTGACCCTGCTTGATCAGGGACTCGATGTACTTCCTGAGTTGGAAGCAATCCTCAGTGACATGGTCGCGGTCCCGATGGAATTGAGAGAATTTCTTCATATTCTTTTTGTTGTCTGAGGTTATGACCTTCGGACACTGAATTTGAGCTCCCGGCCTCTCGATGGCCATTAGGATGTTCGTCCTCGTGGTATGGTGTTGGCTTGGCCCCTTTGGCCAAACGTGGTCAGGCTTTGGACCTCCCATCCTCAGCTCTTCAGCAGTCATGTGCTGCTTGGCCCTTCGGTATAACTCGCCGAGGGTATCTGGGGGGCCTTTCGAGAACTTGATGAATGGTTGTGAGTCTCGCTGAAGTCCCTGTGTCATAGGGAGGATGCGTATTTTGGGCTGAAAGTCTGGCACGCTCAGGGCCTCTCCACTGAACCTTTCGACATAGTCGCAAATGGTCTCTCCATTCCTTTGTGCTATGTCAAACATCTGAACTGGCATCTTCGCCATCGGCCTGCTACCAATGAATTGTTGTGTAAACAGAGTGGAAAACTCTTGGAATCCCATGATGGTTTTGGGGGCCAATATGTTGTACGACACCATCGCCGGTCTGGAGAGGGTGACCTCAAAACATTTGCACAATGTGGGATCGCCGGCATTGCGTAGCACCATGCTGTGCTTGTATTTACTCAGGTGGGCCTGGGGGTCACTATGCCCATCATACGCCTCTAGGCGAGGTATCCGGAAGTCGCTGGGCATAGGTGCCTCAATTATTGCTAAGATGAACGGGGATTCTTCACCTATGAATGTCTCCGACAACCTCGACCAAACAGGCTTCTGGGAAACCTGCTTTTCCACCTTGTCTAACCTCTCAAGGATTTTCTCCATAAGGGTGGTGGTACTGGCCTCTTCCCATTGACTGAGAGTCTCCGGCGGCAGGGAGTGATGTCTCCTCTTTAGGGAATAACTTTGCCGGCGAGGACATGGTGACCTCTTACACGGCGATGGGTTCCTTCGATGAGAGGCTCTGGGCCCTTTTGATGTTGTTTCTTCAACACGACGCCCTCTAAGGGGCACGCCCTCGGTTGAGGATTCGTCGTGGAAGTCTCCACTACTTGAACTCCGATGGGCAGGCATAGGGCTCCCGTCTCGGCGGGTGGCCGGCAAGGGGGCTCTTCGGACTGAAGGTGGTTGGGACCACCTCTGGTCAAGTTGCTGCGTCATTTCTGCCACTATGGAACACTGGAAATCCCATTGGAAGCCCATGGTAACGGTCAGAGGACGTTCGTGCTCTGGCAAAGAGGTCCCGGCAGCTGGTTGCTTGGTCGCCGGTTAAGTCTCCGGCACAAGTAGGAACTTCAGGAGTCCCTTATCCTTAGAACATCGAGTCTCAACGACGGTCACTTGAAAGTGGTTTCCCACAGACGGCGCCAAATGATGCCCGGCGGCATCTTTATTATTTGACATGTTGTATCTGCAAATAGGACTTTTGGTATGAAGGTGTTTGTAAAGAGCCCTCCGGTGAAGAAGGTGCCTTGGAGAGGAGCTTCTGGCAAGGATGTGGCGACAAGACTCAGTAAAATAGAGGTTAGAGACTCCCCGGAGTGTGATTCCGAGGGAGGAGCCTCCGATGCTCAAGTCAGCCTTTTTAGGATGAAAGTAAGATGGAATGAAGAGTAGATAATGGCTAGAGTTTCCTTTTTTTTTTTACTTGTTGTCTCCCTCTACACCAAGGTTCTCCATAGGTACTTATAAGAGGTCCCTAGGATGAGGCCTTCTGGTACAGCTTTTCCTAGATCACGACATGTGGTTGGCCAAATTTAATCCGTACGTTTGGGGACAGGCGCCCCCAGCTGGCTGTAGCTATTCTAACTGAAGGTCAGGGCAGTGTGGGAGGGCTGTGTGTTAGAGGCATGTGTGAGGTCCTCTGTGTCATAGGCACCTAATGGTTTTTGTCTTATCTAGCTGAGAACTCCTTCGGCTATGGAGTCTCTTGGGGCAGTGAGACCCCTTCGACAGGCTAGCCTCCTTCAATCTGACTTTGCTCTCTGAGGGCTACGGAGGGAGGCTCCTCGGCAGTGTGGAGGACCTTCAGAGGATGCCATATTCTTCTGAGAGTGGGGAGATGATCCCCGAGATCTTTTGACTGTTAGTGTTGTGCCCAAAAGGCCAATCATGAGATGATTATATTTTTGCACATTGAGTCATGATATTTTATTAAGCCATTAATCCAGCAATTATGTTTGTTGTTTTGTTTCTGCGTAACTTAACAAACATAATTGTAACCCTAGAATAACGATATTCTTAAATGTCCCTGGTTCAGTATTATTGTGGAGCGGGTTGCAATAATACATAATGACTAGCATATGTGGAGACTAATATGAGATATGTAGTCTACATATGGGTACAAGTTGGAGAACTTGTGTACTGGACCGACCCACCATGAGAACACTACATGGATCGTTATATGAGTTTCATAAGTGATTCTCATAGTGATCATGGTATACGTAGTCCTTCGACCTAAGATCATCAAGGTTCCCTACATGTGAGTCACATACTTTGATACTTTCCTTTGTTGCTCGTAATGAGTGAACTTGAAGGAGGTCATTGGGTATGTCACATATCATGCGGAGGGATTTGTATGATCAAGATGGGATTTGTCCCTCCTATGTAACAGGAGTGATATCTTCGGGCCTCTTGATAGAGTGAGACTTAGGAAATGCATGGCGATGCTCGAATGCTCACAAGAAGCATTCTGATGATGCTTTGGATGTTGCATGCCTCATGCTTATTACCATGGAATCTGAGCTTCAGAAGCAACATGAGAACATGGGGGCGTTCGATATGATCGAACATCTCAAAATGCTTTTCCAAGAGCAAGCTAGGCATGAGAGGTTTGAGACCTCTAAGGCATTGTTTCAGTGTAAGATGTCTGAGGGAGGTCCCGTGGGTCCTCATGTGCTCAAGATGATTGGGTACACTGAGAATCTTGAGAATTTGGGATTTGCTCTTCAGAAAGAGTTGGCTATCGATGTAGTCTTGCAATCGTTGCCTGAAAGCTACAGTCAGTTCGTCATGAACTATAACATGAATGACCTTGACAAGTCCTTCCCTGAATTGCTCAACATGTTGAGAACTCCTGAGCAAAACCTTAAGAAGGCTAAGCCCATTTTGATGGTTTAAAAGGGCAAGGGAAAGGGAAAAGCCAACAAGAAGAAGGATAAAGCTAATGGACAGTCCAATGCCAATTCTTCTTTAGCTGCACTGAAACCAAAGGGTGGTGTGGCAAAAGAAGGGGAGTGCTTCCATTGTAAGCAACCTGGACACTGGAAGCGCAACTGCAAGCTCTATCTTGAAGAACTTGCTAAGGAAAAGGGAAGTAAGACTTCCACTTCAGGTATTTTTGTTATAGAGGCTAACTTTTCTACTTCCTCATCTTGGGTATTGGATACTGGATGTGGATCTCACATTTGTGCAAATGTGCAGGATCTAAGTAGAAGTAGAAGATTGGCCTGAGGTGAAGTGGACCTACGTGTTGGAAATGGAGCAAGGGTTGCTGCCTTAGCCGTAGGGACTTATGTTCTCACTTTACCTAGTGGATTAGTTTTAGAATTAGACAACTGCTACTTTGTGCCTACTATTAGTAGAAATTTGATTTCTGTTTCTTGTTTGGACAAGAAAGGTTTTTCATTTATAATAAAGGACAAATGTTGTTCTATTTATTTGAATGAAATCTTTTATGGTAGTGCTCAACTTAGCAATGGGTTGTATGTTCTAGACCTCGAAGATCCAATCTATAATGTGAATACCAAGAAGGTCAGATTAAATGATTCAAACCCGACCTATCTCTGGCACTGTCGCTTGGGCCATATAAATGAGACCCGCATATCCAAGCTCCATAAGGATGGACTCTTGGACTCATTTGATTTTGAATCATATGAGACATGTGAGTCATGTTTGTTGGGCAAGATGACCAAAGCCCCATTCACAGGGCAAAGTGAAAGGGCTAATGACTTACTAGGACTCATACATAGTGATGTATGTGGCCCTATGTCTACACAAGCTAGAGGAGGTTTCCAATACTTCATTACTTTCACTGATGACTTCAGCAGATATGGCTATGTGTATCTTATGAGACACAAGTCAGAATCCTTTGAAAAGTTCAAAGAATTCAAGAATGAAGTAGAGAATCAACTCGGGAAGAGTATTAAAGTGCTTCGATCAGATCGAGGTGGAGAGTACTTGGATCGAGAATTCCTTGACTATCTGAAGGAGTGTGGTATAGTATCACAACTCACTCCACCAGGTACACCTCAATGGAATGGTGTATCTGAAAGGAGAAATCGAACTCTGTTAGACATGGTTCGCTCTATGATGAGTCAAGCTGACCTTCCAAACTCCTTTTGGGGACATGCTCTAGAGACAGCCGCTTTTACACTAAACCGAGTTCCATCTAAATCGGTTCAAAAGACACCATATGAGATATGGAGTGGGAGGCGTCCCAATTTGTCTTTTATGAAGATTTGGGGCTGTGACGCTTATGTGAAACGTCAATCCTCTAACAAACTAGGGCCCAAATCTCAAAAATGCCTTTTTGTTGGGTATCCCAAAGAAACAAAGGGTTACTATTTCTACAATCCTTCTGAGCAAAAAGTGTTTGTTGCTCGAACTGGTGTCTTTTTAGAGAAAGAGTTTATCTCTAAAGGAACTAGTGGGAGGAAAGTAGAACTTGAAGAAATTCAAGAACAACAAGGAGACATCGAACCTGAAATGGAACCTGAACAGACACCACAAGATGTTGTGGTTCAAGAGTCTGTTCCTGTAGCACAGAGCCCACGTAGGTCTGGTAGGATTCGGCATGAGCCCGAGAGATATGGATTTCTCGTGACTCACACTGGTGATGTGATGCTCATGGATCAGGATGAGCCCACAACCTACCAACAAGCTATGTCGGGGCCTGACTCTGAGAAGTGGCTAGTGGCCATGAAATCTGAGATGGAATCCATGTATGAAAACCAAGTATGGACTTTGGTTGACCCACCTGAAGGGGTAAAACCCATAGGGTGCAAATGGGTTTTCAAGAAGAAAACTGACATGGATGGTAATGTGATTACCTTTAAGGGATGATTGGTTGCAAAAGGTTTCAAGCAAATTCATGGTATTGACTATGATGAAACTTTTTCACCAGTTGCTATGCTTAAATCCATCCAAATTTTGTTTGCTATTGCTGCACACTATGATTATGAGATATGGCAAATGGATGTCAAAACTGCATTCCTAAATGGAAAGCTACTTGAGGATGTGTACATGACACAACCTGAGGGTTTTGTCACTCCTGAGAATGCCAATAAAGTGTGCAAGTTGCAAAGGTCCATTTATGGACTGAAGCAAGCTTCTCGAAGTTGGAATCTTCATTTTGATGAAGCAATCAAAGAGTTTGGTTTTATCAAAAATGAAGATGAACCTTGTGTCTACAAGAAGGTTAGTGGGAGCGCTATTGTCTTCTTGGTGTTGTATGTAGATGACATACTACTCATCGGGAATGACATTCCTGAGCTACAGTCTGTGAAGACTTGGCTGGGGAAATGTTTCTCTATGAAGGACTTGGGTGAAGCAGCCTATGTGTTAGGCATCAGGATCTATAGAGATAGATCTAGAAAGCTTCTTGGCCTAAGTCAAAGTACATATATTGACAAGGTGCTAAAGAGGTTTAGCATGCAAGATTCCAAGAAAGGATTCTTGCCCATGTCACATGGTATCACTCTTTCTAGATCTCAGTGTCCGAGTACACCCGAGGAGAGAGAGCGCATGAGTAAGATTCCATATGCCTCAGCAATTGGATCTATCATGTATGCCATGATATGTACTCGTCCCGATGTCTCATATGCTTTGAGCATGATGAGTAGGTACCAATCAAACCCCGGTGAGAGTCACTGGACAGCTGTTAAGAACATCCTTAAGTACTTACGAAGGACTAAGGATGCATTCTTGGTCTTTGGAGGTGAAGATGAGCTTCCAATTCGTTGTAAGGGGTTACACCGATGCAAGCTTCCAATCCGATAAGGATGATTTTAGATTCATCAATCTTGGACCCGATAGAGCTGTGACAACAATGGAGCAATAGAGCAATCGCACAGGCTAAGGAACCTCGATCTCACCAGCGATCCAAACACATACATTGCTGATCCATCAGACAGGCTAAGGAACCTCGATCTCACCAGACTAAAGCCCCTTACGCAGCAGAAGCATGATAGCCATTCTAGGTCCATTGGTATTAGATACATGGATGATTGGCTTTAGTGCAAGTGGGAGATTGTTAGTGTTGTGCCCAAAAGCCAATCATGAGATGATTGTATTTTTTGCACATTGAGTCATGATATTTTATTAAGGCATTAATCCAGCAATTATGTTTGTTGTTTTGTTTCTACGTAACTTAACAAACATAATTGTAACCCTAGAATAATGATATTCTCAAATGTCCCTAGTCTAGTATTATTGTGGAGCGGGTTGCAATAATACATAACGACTAGCATATGTGGAGACTAATATGAGATATGTAGTCTACATATGGGTACAAGTTGGAGAACTTGTGTACTGGACCGACCCACCATGAGAACACTACATGGATCGTTATATGAGTGTCATAAGTGATTCTCATAGTGATCATGGTATATGTAGTCCTTTGACCTAAGATCATCAAGGTTCCCTACATGTGAGTCACATACTTTGATACTTTCCTTTTGTTGCTCGTAACTGAGTGAACTTGAAGGAGGTCATTGGGTATGTCACATATCATGCGGAGGGATTTGTATGATCAAGATGGGATTTGTCCCTCCTATGTAACGGGAGTGATATCTTCGGGCCCCTTGATAGAGTGAGACTTAGAAAATGCATGGCCATGCTCGGATGAGTTGATATACGATATCAATGTCATCAGTTTAAGTTGGTCTACTCGGTAATCAAGAAACCAAAGATTGGGCTATACGAGAGTGACACATTCCATGTCTCGTGCTTAGTCTTGATATCTTGGACAAAGGGACAATGGCATATATCGGTGATGATCATAAAGGTTTAGTCGAATCATCAACAATCTTGTCACTTGGGTAGCAATGATGTGTTGCTAGACACCGCTCATTGCTTATGATCATAAATGTGATTTATGATCATTGCCAACGTGGCAAGAGCCTATTGGGTCACACACATAGAGCTATTTAGATCATTAGAGTGCATGGGCTAATTATTTAGGTTATGGTTTCACTTTAATTTCATATTAATAATGGGCCCAAGAGTTGAGGCATTATTAAACCCAAATTTAAATCCTAATTGGATTAGGGCTTTGAAACCCATTAGGCCTGGAAGTTGAGTCTCACTATAAATACAACTTTTAAGTGAGAAATTCGCAGGTCTCCTTGCCCTAGCCTCAAAAAAGGATAGCTACACTCTTCTCTTGCAATTCCTTGGAGGACGCAAGCTAGCACTGCGAGCGGAAGAGAAACGCATCTACCGGGACATGGTGGAAGCGTGGTGATCCCGAGAGGCTCGTGTAGATACCATAGAGAGCCTAAACACGTCAACTGTTCAGGTTTTGTGATTCAACTCTACAGTTGAGTGAGAGATCTCAACCGAAAATTAGGTATGAAAATTTTTGAAAACCCGGTTTACCCCGTTTTACTTGAAGCCTGAAGGGTTTCGGTTAAATTCCGCTGTGCCGTTTGGCTCCCGAAACCCATCAGATGCAAGCTTCCAATCCGATAAGGTTGATTTTAGATCGCAATCTGGTTATGTGTTTTGTATTGGTGGTGGTGCTGTGAGCTGGAAGAGTTTAAAGCAAGAGACAGTAGCTGACTCTACAACAAAATCTGAATACATTGCCGCCTCTGATGCTACGAAGGAGGTAGTTTGGATCAAGAAGTTCATCACTGAACTTGGAGTGGTTCCAAGCATTACCGACCTGATAGAGCTATATTGTGACAACAATGGACCAATCGCACAGGCTAAGGAACCTCGATCTCACCAGCGATCCAAACACATACTCCGACGCTATCACCTCATTAGGGAGATCATCGAGAGGGGTGATGTAAGGATATGCAGGACTTCGACAGACAGCAACATTGCTGATCCACTGACAAAGCCCCTTACGCAGCAGAAGCATGATAGCCATTCTAGGTCCATCGGTATTAGATACATGGATGATTGGCTTTTAGTGCAAGTGGGAGATTGTTAGTGTTGTGCCCAAAAGGCCAATCATGAGATGATTGTATTTTTTGCACATTGAGTCATGATATTTTATTAAGGCATTAATCCAGCAATTATGTTTGTTGTTTTGTTTCTGCGTAACTTAACAAACATAATTGTAACCCTAGAATAATGATATTCTCAAACGTCCCTGGTCTAGTATTATTGTGGAGCGGGTTGCAATAATACATAACGACTAGCATATGTGGAGACTAATATGAGATATGTAGTCTACATATGGGTACAAGTTGGAGAACTTGTGTACTGGACCGACCCACCATGAGAACACTACATGGATCGTTATATGAGTGTCATAAGTGATTCTCATAGTGATCATGGTATATGTAGTCCTTCGACCTAAGATCATCAAGGTTCCCTACATGTGAGTCACATACTTTGATACTTTCCTTTGTTGCTCGTAACTGAGTGAACTTGAAGGAGGTCATTGGGTATGTCACATATCATGCGGAGGGATTTGTATGATCAAGATGGGATTTGTCCCTCCTATGTAACGGGAGTGATATCTTCGGGCCCCTTGATAGAGTGAGACTTAGAAAATGCATGGCCATGCTCCGATGAGTTGATATACGATATCAATGTCATCAGTTTAAGTTGGTCTACTCGGTAATCAAGAAACCAAAGATTGGGCTACACGAGAGTGACACATTCCATGTCTCGTGCTTAGTCTTGATATATTGGACAGAGGGACAATGGCATATATCGGTGATGATCATAAAGGTTTAGTCGATTCACTGACAATCTTGTCACTTGGGCAGCAATGATGTGTTGCTAGACACCGCTCATTACTTATGATCATAAATGTGATTTATGATCATTGCCAACATGGCAAAAACCTATTGGGTTGCACACATAGAGCTATTTGGATCATTAGAGTGCATGGGCTAATTATTTGGGTTATGGTTTCACTTTAATTTCGTATTAATAATGGGCCCAAGAGTTGAGCCATTAGTAAGCCCGAAATTAAATCTTAATTGGATTAGGGCTTTGAAACCCATTAGGCCTGGAAGTTGAGTCTCACTATAAATACAACTTTTAGGTGAGAAATTCACAGGTCTCCTTGCCCTAGCCTCCCAAAAGGATAGCCACACTCTTCTCTTGCAATTCCTTGGAGGACGCAAGCTAGCCCTGCGAGCGCAAGAGAAACGCATCTACCGGGATGTTTTGGAAGCGTGGTGATCCCAAGAGGGTCGTGTGGATACCATAGAGAGCCTGAACACGTCAATTGTTCAGGTTTTGTGATTCGATTCTAGAGTTGAGTGAGAAATCTCAACCGAAAATTAGGTATGAAAATTTTCGAACACCCGGTTTACCTCGTTTCACTTGGATCCTGGAGGGTTTCCGTTAAATTTCACTGGGCTGTTTGGCTCCCAAAACCCAACACTAACTACTTGACGAGGACGGCATATCATGAAAATCGAAGGGTGGTGAGGATCCCATCTATCCCGAGGTGGGTCAGATGTACTTCCAAGGATGGTACCTTGTCAATCGTCCTTAAAGGCTATTTGAGCGTAATAGCCATTTGGCTATCACATTGCATGTTTGATTCAGTTCTAGGACTTGCTGTGTCTTGCAAGTGATAGGGTAAGATTAGGAGGCTGCCTACGGCACGCCTCTAGTGCCCTGGCAGAGTCTCTGGCATGTGTCTAGCATGTCTCCTAGTCGGCAACTAGTAGCGCTCCTGCCCTAGTGATAGACACATGAGTAATCCCCTTGAAGTGCAGATGAAGCACATAGGTTCAGTATCTTGGGAGGGCACTGTGAACTAGCGGTGGACATGTTAGGGCCACACCCTGGGCATAAGCTTTGTTAAACACTTATAGGTGCCCTAGTGAAGACCAGGTATTAGCGATAGGCACATTAGCCGTGCCTTTGGGGTGCACTTGGTGCAACAACCCTTCTAGTGCCTAGAGTAGCACCATTGCTACTCCAATGGCTTGTGATAGGTGCACTTAGGCCAGGGCCAGTGTGGAGTGTGACATCTTTGCCTTCAAGTCCTCCACCTCATTCTTCAACATTTTCATCTTCGTACCCTTCTTCTTATTCTTCTTTTTCCATTTCTTCAAACAATTGACCTCAGCAACAATTTCAGCATTAATCTCCACGGCCTTGGTCAAACCAGCCGTCAGATCCTCATTCTGCTCCTAAAAGGCCTCTACCGAAGATGCTTACTCTATTAACTTTTAACCGACATCTAAAAATTTTGAAGAGTACTCTTCGTAGAATTCCTTTTTGCTATCCACCACCTCTTGGCAAAGATTAGCCAGCTCTTCCTTAGCAATTTTGTTGAGTTCATCGTACTTAAGGCAAGAAATCTTCAAAATTTCTTTGGCCTTCACTAAGTTATCTTCAGATTGAGTTTGGATGGAGGTTTGTTTCATAGCCTAAGCCCAAAAGTACCCACCGTAAGAAAGCATTTGCAAAATAAAAAGGCAGAGCGTTACAAATGAGCTAAAAACTTGGGGAAAATTGGGATAAATTTGTCTAAGTCCCAGAATGAAAAGATTACTTGAACAGTATGTTTGGAAATATGAGCAGCCAAAATGTCCTCATTTGGACAGGACTCCATTAGAGATTGGAAAGTTGCATTGGTCATGATACCCCTCGCCATCTAGGGAACCATTTTTTGACAATCCTCTGAGGATAAGTCTGTATCCCTGGTGAAAGTCTAGAGGGCTCCTTCGGGACCTTGTCATTAAGGATCTTTGTATCCCAAATAGGCCACTTCTAAGCATGATCAATCATCCACTTGTTCTGGGGCAAGTCCTTTGCGAAGTCACACCGAAGTTCCATTACCACATTTTTTTTAACCATTCATCTATAATGTTCAAAATCCTAAAAAACCCAAAATTTCTAGATGAAAGGTTAAGAGACAAACCCGGTGGTGTGGAGACTTCAGCGTCCTTAACCTCAGAATCATTAAGGTCAAGGATTTCAATAAGGACCCTGTTCCCTTTTTGCCTTCTTCTATCCTCGGCCTATTCAACTGAAATCACAGGCAAAGAAGTGCCCAAAGTCTCCGCCGTTGAAATAGGATTGATGGGGATGGAAACTATGGCCACTTTGGATGAGGGCTCAATAACCTTGGTGGCACCTTCTGTTACCCACTCCGGGGTAGTCTAGTTATGGTGCCAAAATTGTGCATTTAGAGTCCCAAGATTGGTAATGTTCAGTCGGCCATCAGAACACTACCCTTAGTATGCATACCCAAGTGGCCCTCTTGGGCACTATGTAAATACATGCATATTGGTCCAACCATCACAAACATATTCACATTTCATGCACACCATGGCAGCAAAGAAGGAAAACACTAGCACAAGTCTTAGTTTTGGCTTCCACACATTAGGCAATCTTGTTAAGTTCTAGTGGCCAGCTACTGCACCTGTAACTTCCACTAATAAAATGTATCATTATAGACACATAACCCCATGTTTTATTTGCTCCATTATCAAGTAGAGACTTAGATCAAGCCAAGGAATTTTGTTTTACATCAATAGCCCACCTATGGACCAACTTATGGATTTTTGAAGTTGGTTACAAAATTCTGGCCAAAATGAACAGTAACTTAGCCAATTTTGCGACGTCATATCTTTGGCTACAAGGATCCAAATCCAGAAATTCAAAATTTCAGTTCAACATCTAGATGTTATCTAGGTGTGGCAAAAATTTTATATCAAGATCCATTCTACACAGGGAGATATTAAACTTTAGGTACATGGTCGAAATTCTGGCAACTTTTGGACCATTTTGCCCATACAATTTTTCCAAACCATGCAAACACTTCATTCACAAGGGGAAAGCCATCCAAGGCTATCCCATATATATCCATTACACATAGGAATTACATTCCCTTTATTTTAACAACTTTATGTGGCCAAAACAGAATTTACAAGTAAGCAGCCCATCATTCACACTTAGGCAGCTTTGCACCACATCACTTACATAACCAAAACATTACTCAAATGTTCACATACTTGTCTCATTTTACATACAATGCCTCTACATGTATACATGCACTACAATATGTTCTTAACTCAGCTAAATACATACCCTAGTTTACAGGAGGTCCTGAGACACAGTGGACTCCAAAAACAGGATGCTGGACAGCTGCTGCACAACACAGTAAGTACCATCATTAAAAATACTAAATGTGCTCCTAAAATCACCAAACTTTTCAAATCACAACTAGACATATGGAAGTTCATGTATATGAAATTACAGATCAAAAATCCAACCAAAAAGGTTAGTTTGAAGGTGATCTTTCTGCTGGACCTGAAATGACAGAATTGAGGGGAGTAAGTTTCATTGAGAAACTTAGTAAGGGTAACACTTGGTTTCTTAACGTAATGTGATCGTCATTAAAACCTGCATCCAAAGACACTAAAACACAAAAACCACAATGCATATATACAAGATATAGCAACCAAATACAGCAGCCAAACACAAACAACAAACACATGATATGTGGCAGCAACATATACCATAGGTTAGTCCATAAACCACATAATAAACATAATCAGCTCACTATGGCAGCCCTCCTCAAGCTAATGCTTGGTCTTAGGAGGATTTTAACAGTAGTTAGTACTAACTTTGGGCTCTAGAAACCATCACTTTACTGCCATGATTGTGCACTTCACACTAGGTCACAAAACCTTTAATAAGTGCACTCCCCTCACTAAGCTTGCTTCATCAAGCTCATGGCTCTCTTCCAAGCTTAGCCATAGCTCCATGGATGTTTGAAAATTGCCGAAAACAGTCCATGAGAGCAAGAGAACCCTTACCTTGATGGCTATGCTGAAATTGGAGCTTGATCCTAGGTGCACTCAAGTCTTAGCACCACATAGCTTCCAATTGCTTCCTTTTGCCTTCAATTTCAATCAATTGCAAGTTTGAAGGTGTGGTGGCTATGGAGGAAGTATGGCTGTGTTCTTGTGCTGGGGGAGGACGAAAATGAGAGAGGGATAAGTGATTTGGCCACTTAAATGGCCCTAAATGAGCTTAAGGGCACCAAAACACACTTAAACAAGCTTAACCTTGCTTTATGTCATTTTCCTTTTCACTAATTATGGTTTCTTTGTCTTAAACTCATTGGTACAAATGTGCCCAACATTTTTGAATAATTATCAAGTCATGGCTGCCTCCCCATAGTGGGAAAACCACACAATTCCACCCTTAGACTTAAGTCAAAAGCTTGAACACCTTAAGGTTTACACTAGGACATTTAGGTCCTCATTGCCTTTAGTGTTTCCTTTGTCCAAACTTGTCTTCCATGAGCAATTTGATTCTCCAATAGCACTTTCGTATCATTCATATCCTTCCCATAACTCTCCAAGTCTCTTTCTTGAGAGTTTTGCAATTGAGTACCTGAATTTTCAAAACCTTACAAAAAAGTCCGTAGGTTGCTTGAAAAACAAGCAATCCTTAAGGCTTTTCTTGGGGAGTAAGTTACCAACTTGGAACACTTTTAAGGAGGTGTTGATCATGCCTTTTACCCCCCACACTTCAATCACTATGGTGAGAATTACATAATATAATGGTTTTTAGCCATTACGACACACTTGTAAGTCTCCCATTTTGTGAGGTGATAACATTCGGGGGTAACAGGAAAAAGATCTTCCTTTACTTTTTTCTGCCATGGGGTTGCCGAAGATTATCCTGCCATAGATTGCCCCTTGTTTTTCTTCTACTCTTTCTTCGTCGGCTGCCCCTTCTTGGCTTGGCTGAGTAACAGGCTCTTGTAGAAGGTAGTAGACTGATCACCCATTTCTGTAAAGTAAAAAATATTTGTGTAAGTGAAAAAATTCACTATGTAATACTTGAAAGGTAACTTATTCTTTATAAGGGCCAAATAAGACAGTTCACCCTGAAGAAGTAGAAGCAGCCAAGACTTCTTCCCATCTATCGCTGGCTTAGGCATTTCTTGATCAGTAAGGTGTTCCTTGATGACGTCCAGTTCCCGGAGGACCTCTTCGGTCATTAAGTTCCATCTGATGGTAAATGGATAGAGAGGCTGTGAGGTGCCTGACCCTACCAGTTGGCCACCGTCTAAATTCGGCTATCAAGTTCCTTAAACTTGGACTCTAGTTCAAAGGTTAGCAACTTCAATGGGTCTATCACATCGATTGCTAAAGTCTAAAAAGTGCACTTCTCAAGCAGATCCTTCCACTTTTCATCTATCTCCATAAAAAAGTATTTCTATTACAACCATCTCTAGCTATTCTTGGTGCCGACGGTGAAGGTTAATTTCTGATCGCAGATCCCCAAGGAAGCAAAAAATAGAATCCCCTTTTCCAGATAAGGTCTAGTTTATAGTATTGCATAAAGAAGATAAAATGGGGAAATATGTTAAAAACCTCACACATGCAAAGGAATGCACTGAAGTATGAGTATGAGTTTGGTGGCATCTGGTTAACGACTATACCATTAAATTAGAAAAAGCCACTAACCATCTTCGGTGGGGGAAATTGAAGGCCCACCTTTAGCTGGCACCTCAAAACTCTTACCTCCTTTTTCTGAGGTTGGTAGCTTGGCTCACCATGTTAGGAAACTCTAGCCTTGACACAGAATGAGAAGAAAAATTTCTCATGCCACTTCTTTACCTACTCTGAGGTTGCACAACTTAAGTGGCTGCTCATGCAACTCTAACCCTCATTGGCTACATCCACTTTGGCCCCAAAAGATGTCAAAATCCTAGGGATCTACTCTAAAAAACAAAAGGAGAAAAAATAGGAGAAACATAACTTCGGGGGGAATACCCAACGATTCAGATCCAGAGAAAACTTGCACACCGCCATGAAAGGTCACTAGGAATTGCTTCACCACAAGTAATTGATGCTAAAAGAGGAAAGCTGGTAAAGAAAGAATAGGAGAATAAAGAACAAAGTGAGAAGTGAAGAACTACTGAGGCAAAGTAAGGTTTATATAACCTGAATTTGGTAGGCAAAAGGATGCCATAATGACCCTTTATAGGTGAAGAGACATAACCGACATAATGAATGATAAAGCTAACCATTTAACTGGTGACATGTGCAAAATGAGCACACGCCTCTTGATCTATCAAGTTCATGTGATTCTCAAACTGAGACAACAAACCTACTTCCCCTTAAAGGTGAAATGACCTTTGGAAACATGTACCTCACAAATGGCAAAAAATAGAAACCTAGAGAGGAAAAATGTCTCATTTCTGCCAGAGGTGTAACTTCACTAGGAAAAGGTTTACTTGAAGAAAACATTGATTCCTATCATGCCTGTGACTTATATAGGCTTTAGGCTATAATGAGATGTACATATCAATTGCATTATGAGAATATATGATTAACACAAGTCACAAGTGTCCAATTAAGGGCTACACAGTGTAAGTGCCCCGTGAGGGTGCCCTAAAGGGACTCTATCTAAACCTTAGGTAAATTTTGATGAAAAAACGTGAAAAACTAGACCATATGAAGCTACATTAAAGTGCTAAGGCACACTATAATAGTGGGGCTCAAAATAATGGGTAAACTTGGTTCAAAGATCAAAAGTCCAAGTGACATAAGCTAATACACAAAAAAGGCTCTAAAGCCTAAAAAAACCAAAGGGCAATATATAAATACAATGTCTATAGTGGAGATACTAGTGTGGGGAACTTTACACACATAAAAATATGGTGACTCCATGGAAAGTGGCAGAGAGACACTAGAGTGCACTAGAACACTCTTAAGTGCACCATTGTGTGCTATTGTGTGCCTATGACGGCTTTCAAGCCTATGGCCTTGAGAGACATTATATGGGAATGACACCTATCATTCAAATGGCAATGTTGGCTACAATGTGGACTAATAAGAGGTGAAAAACATCAAAGTGACATGAGGATACCTCAAGAGACACTAAAATGTTCTTAGCTGAACTCTAAAATGCACTGGTGTTCTCGACAAAGTTTGAGCAATTATTGTTGGGTTTCAGGAACCAAACAGTGCAGTGGAATTTAACCGAAACCCTCCAGGATCCAAGTGAAACGGGGTAAAGTGGGTGTTCAAAAATTTCCATACCTAATTTTCGGTTGAGATCTTTCACTCAACTGTAGAGTCGAATCACAAAACCAAAATAGTTGACGTGTTCAAGCTCTCAATGGTATCCACATGAGCCTTTCGGGATCACCACACTTCCTCCACGTCCCAGCAGATACGTTTCTCTTGCGCACGTAGTGCTAGCTTGCGTCCTCCAAGGAATTGCAAAAGAAGAGTGTGCCTGTCCTTTTAGGAGGCTAGGGCAAGGAGACCTGCGAATTTCTCACTAAAACTTGTATTTATAGTGAGACTCAACTTCCAGGCCTAATGGGTTTCAAAGCCCTAATCCAATTAGACTTTAATTTGGGGCTTAATAATGGCTCAACTCTTGGGCCCATTATTAATATGAAATTATTGTGAAACCATAACCCAAATAATTAGCCCATGCACTCTAATGATCCAAATAGCTCTATGTATGCGATCCAATAGGCTCTAACCATGTTGGCAATGATCATAAATCACATTTATGATCACAAGCAATGAGCGGTGTCTAGCAACACATCATTGCTACCCAAGTGACAAGATTTTCGGTGATTCAACTAAACTTTCGTGACCATTATCGATATATGTTATTGCCCCGTTGTCCAAGATATCAAGACTGAGCACGAGACATGGAATGTGTCACTCTCGTATAGCCCAATCATTGGTTTCTTGATTACTGAGTAGACCAACTTAAACTGATGACATTGATATCGTATATCAACTCATCCAAGCATGGCCATGCATTTTCTAAGTCTCACTCTATCAAGGGGCCCGTAGATATCACTCCCGTTACATAGGAGGGACAAATCCCATCTTGATCATACAAATCCCTCCGCATGATATGTGACATAACCAATGACCTCCTTCAAGTTTACTAAGTTACGAGCTACAAAGGAAAGTATCAAAGTAAGTGACTCACATGTAGGGAACCTTGATGATCTCAGGTCAAAGGACTACATACACCATGATCACTGTGAGAATCACTTATGACACTCATATAACGATCCCTGTAGTGTTCTCATGGTGAGTCGGTCCAGTACACAAGTTCTCCAACTTGTACCCATATGTAGACTACATATCTTATATTAGTCTCCACATATGCTAGTCATTATGTATTATTGCAACCCACTCCACAATAATACTAGACCAGGGACGTTTAAGAATATCATTATTCTAAGGTTACAATTATGTTTATTATGTTACGCAGAAATAGAACAACAAACATAATTGCTGGATTAATGCCTTAATAAAATATCAGGACTCAATGTGCAAAAATACAATCATCTCATGATTGGCTTTTTAGGCACGACACTAACAATCTCCCACTTACACTAAAAGCCAGTCATCCATGTATCTAATACCAATGGACATAGAATGGCTATCATGCTTCTGCTGCATAAGGGGCTCTGTCAGTGGATCAGCAATGTTGCTGTCTGTTGAAGTCTTGCATATCCTTACATCACCCCTCTCGATGATCTCTCTGATGAGATGATAGCGTCGGAGTATGTGTTTGGATCGCTGGTGAGATCAAGGTTCCTTAGCCTATGCAATTACTCCATTGTTGTCACAATAGAGCTCTATCAGATCGGCAATGCTTGGAACCACTCCAAGTTTAGTGATGAACTTCTTGATCCAAACTGCCTCATTCGAAGCATCAGAGGCGGTAATGTACTCAGATTCTGTTGTAAAGTCAGCTACTATCTCTTGCTTTGAACTCTTCCAGCTCACACACCACCACCAATATAAAACACATAACTAGATTGCGATCTAAAATCATCCTTATCGGATTGGAAGATTGCTTCAGTCCATAAATATACCATTGCAACTTGCACACTTTATTGGCATTCTCAAGAGTGACAAAACCCTCAGGTTGTGTCATGTACACATCCTCAAGTAGCTTTCCATTTAGGAATGCAGTATTGACATCCATTTGCCATAGCTCATAATCATAGTGTGCAGCAATAGCGAACAAAATTTGGATGCATTTAAGAATAGCAACTGGTGAAAAAGTTTCATCATAGTCAATACCATGAATTTTCTTGAAACCTTTTGCAACCAATCATCCCTTAAAGGTAATCACATTACCATCCATGTCAGTTTTCTTCTTGAAAACCCATTTGCATCCTATGGGTTTCACCCATTCAGATGGGTCAACCAAAGTCCATACTTGGTTTTCATGCATGGATTCCATCTCGGATTTCATGGCCACTAGCCACTTCTCAGAGTCAGGCCCCGACATAGCATGTTGGTAGGTTGTGGGCTCATCTTGATCAATGAGCATCACATCACCAGTGTGAGTCACGAGAAATCCATATCTCTCAGGTTCATGGCGAATCCTACCAGACTTACGTGGGCCCTGTGCTACAGGAACAGACTCTTAAACGACAACATCTTGTGGTGTCTGTTCAGGTTCCATTCCAGGTTCGATGTCTCCATATTGTTGTTGAATTTCTTCAAGTTCTACTTTCCTCCCACTAGTTCCTTTAGAGATAAACTCTTTCTCTAAAAAGACACCAGTTCGAGCAACAAACACTTTTTGCTCAGAAGGATTGTAGAAATAGTAACCCTTTGTTTCTTTGGGATACCTAACAAAAAGGCATTTTTGAGATTTGGGCCCTAGTTTGTCAGAGGATTGATGTTTCACATAAGCATCACAGCCTCAAATATTCATTAAAGACAAATTGGGATGCCTCCCACTCCATATCTCATATGGTGTCTTTTGAACCGATTTAGATGGAACTCAATTTAGTGTAAAAGCGGCTGTCTCTAGAGCATGTCCCCAAAAGGAGTTTGGAAGGTCAGCTTGCCTCATCATGGAGTGAACCATGTCTAACAGAGTTCGATTTCTCCTTTCAGATACACCATTCCAATGAGGTGTACCTGGTGGAGTGAGTTGCGAACTATACCACACTCCTTCAGTTAGTCAAGGAATTCTCGATCCAAGTACTCTACATCTCGATCTGATCGAAGCACTTTGATACTCTTCTTGAGTTGATTATCTACTTCATTCTTCAATTCTTTGAACTTTTCAAAGGATTCTGACTTGTGTCTCATGAGATACATATAGCCATATTTGCTGAAGTTATCAGTAAAGGTAATGAAGAATTGGAAACCTCCTCTAGCATGTGTAGACATAGGGCCGCATACATCACTATGTATGAGTCCTAGTAAGTCATTAGCCCTTTCACTTTGCCCTGTGAATGGGGCTTTGGTCATCTTGCCCAACAAACATGACTCACATGTCTCATATGATTCAAAATCAAATGAGTCCAAGAGTCCATCCTTATGGAGCTTGGATATGCGGTCTCATTTATATGGCCCAAGCGACAGTGCCAGAGATAGGTCAGGTTTGAATCATTTAATTTGACCTTCTTGGTATTCACACTATAGATTGGAACTTCGAGGTCTAGAACACACAACCCATTGCTAAGTTGAGCACTGCCATAAAAGATTTCATTCAAATAAATAGAACAACATTTGTCCTTTATTATAAATGAAAAACCTTTCTTGTCAAAACAAGAAATAGAAATCAAATTTCTAGTAAGAGTAGGCACAAAGTAGTAGTTGTCTAATTCTTAAACTAATCTACTAGGTAAAGTGAGAACATAAGTCCCTACAGCTAAGGCAGTAACCCTTGTTCCATTTCCAACATGTAGGTCCACTTCACCTCGGGGCAATCTTCTACTTCTACTTAGATCCTACACATTTGCACAAATGTGAGATCCACATCTAGTATCCAATACCCAAGATGAGGAAGTAGAAAAGTTAGCCTCTATAACAAAAATACCTGAAGTGGAAGTCTTACTTCCCTTTTCCTTAGCAAGTTCTTCAAGATATAGCTTGCAATTGTGCTTCCAATGTCCAGGTTGCTTACAATGGAAGCACTCCCTTTCCTTCGCCACACCACCCTTTGGTTTTAGTGCAGCTGAAGAAGAATTGGCATTGGACTTTCCATTAGCTTTATCCTTCTTCTTGTTGGCTTTTCCCTTTCCCTTGCCCATTTGAACCATCAAAATGGGCTTAGCCTTCTTAAGGTTTTGCTCAGCAGTTCTCAACATGTTGAGCAATTTGGGGAGGGACTTGTCATGGTCGTTCATGTTATAGTTCATGACGAACTGATTGTAGCTTTTAGGCAACAATTGTAAGACTACATCAACAGCCAACTCTTTCTGAACAGCAAATCCCAAACTCTTAAGATTCTCAATGTACCCAATCATCTTGAGCACATGAGGACCCACAGGACTTCCCTCAGACATTTTGCACTGAAACAATGCCTTAGAGGTCTCAAACCTCTAATGCCTAGCTTGTTCTTGGAAAAGTATTTTGAGATGTTCGATCATATCGAACAACCCCATGTTCTCATGTTGCTTCTGAAGCTCATATTCCATGGTAATAAGGATGAGGCATGCAACATCCAAAGCATCATCAGAATGCCTCTTGTGAGCATCCCTTTCAGCTCTTAGAGCAGTGGCAGCAGGCTCATTTGGAATGGGCTGCTCTAGGACATAAGCCTTTCTCTCTTGCTTAAGGACTATCCTCAAGTTTCGGTACCATTTGAGAAAATTAGTCGCATTCAGTTTTTCCTTCTCAAGGATCGATCGCAACAAAAGTGTCGATGTGTTTTGTGCCATGGTTATCTACAATAGTAAATATGCAGTGGTAAGAGCCATGTATTTTAATTCATTTAATAAGGACTTTTTATTAAATGATACTCCCACTATTTTCCTCAAAATAATAACCCTCGATATTATTTCCAAACACCTTTGTGCTAAGGTATTCTAGTGGGCCAAGATCCATAATTGGCCACAACCTGAGTCAGCTTTGGATTTTCTCTCAAGTTACAGCTATTTAGGTAGGCAACTCCTTGCCAATTGCACCTTATGCAACTCTTGGATAGTTGGGTGAACAACACTTGTCCAAGCTCATCTCATGAACTTAAGCCCAACTCTATGCGTCTAAGTCCCTAATCTTAATAGGATGACCTAGTTAAGTCGAATCCAAAGTTAGCAGTTTGGATATCACTATTATCCCATCGCGCCTTACCAAGATGAACATAGGTGCTTAGCTTTGGCAAACCCACCTAATGTTGATCAAAGTCTTGATGAGTGCCAACATTTGGAAGGCATCACATTTAATGACTTAATATTTATTTGAGGGACTTTTCTTTTGATCTCACCAATTTGTTATCTCCGGTTGTCTTATACATGCATCACATACAAATATAAAACATGCATCTCATGCTTACAAGAAAGTAAACGTGACATGGTTATAGCCCAAACTATACGATATTCTCAAGCCAATGAGAATATCATAAAAACCTAAGAAAAGAAAAGGGTTTTCACGAGCTCCTTCTCTTCCTTTCTTGGTTGCTCTTTTGTTGTCACCTCCTTGGACAAACCACCTTGGATGATCCCATAATGCACTATTACATTAATAATAGAAACCTCGAGTTACATTCGAGGGGAGTAAGGTGACAAAAGAATGTACAATGAGAGTAACAAGAAAAGGCATGACTCATAGGCCGTATTTACAATTACAACCAATCAAGGGCTATAACCATGCACCATGCTTCAACCATCAATCAGCACAACATGCCAAATCTCATTCAACAAATGCATGCCAGTTTTCGCAAGTTGATTAACTAGTTTTATTTATGTGACGCTTTGCATACGGCGGTCCCGCTGGCTAGTCAGCGGGGTTGTGAGGGGGGCGGTGCCCCCCAGTGCAAAAAATTGTCTTACAATTACTTTGCTTGAGATCTTCTATTTTGAGCAAGTAGGCACCTGAGACTCCTCCATTCGAGCCACCAAAAATACCTTGCTTTCGGTGCCCGAATAGGCCGAATCCGAACCAAGCTAGGGTTTTTGCAACTATTGCAAGAATCCTAATCCAAATAGGTATCTCATACCTATCAATTTCGGGTTAATCTCATTAACCAATTAGTGTCATTTCTTCATTATATGTCATATGTTCATTACGAGTCCCGGTTTCATGCATCATGAATAAATCTAATTAATCATGGCTGAAAGCAACTGAACACATAACATCATGCGATTCAACATTCAATCCCAATTTAGGGTTTCACCAGTAGCTCTGATACCCATGTTGGGTTTCGGGAGCCAAACAGCACATCGAAATTTAACCGAAACCCTCCAGGATCCAAGTGAAATGGGGTAAAACGGGTGTTCAAAAATTTTCATACCTAATTTTCGGTTGAGATCTCTCACTCAACTGTAAAGTCAAATCACAAAACCTGAACAGTTGACATGTTCAAGCTCTTTATGGTATCCACATGAGCCTCTCGGGATCACCACACTTCCACCACATCTCGGCAGATACGTTTCTCTTGCACTCGCAGTGCTAGCTTGTGTCCTCCAAGGAATTGCAAAAGAAGAGTGTACCTGTCCTTTTAGGAGGCTAGGGCAAGGAGACCTGCAAATTTCTCACTAAAACATGTATTTATAGTGAGACTCAACTTCCAGGCCTAATGGGTTTCAAAGCCCTAATCCAATTAGGCTTTAATTTGGGGCTTAATAATGGCTCAACTTTTGGGCCCATTATTAATATGAAATTATTGTGAAACCATAACCCAAATAATTAGCCCATGCACTCTAATGATCCAAATAGCTCTATGTATGTGATCCAATAGGCTCTTACCACGTTGGCAATGATCATAAATCACATTTATGATCATAAGCAATGAGCGGTGTCTAGCAACACATCATTGCTACCCAAGTGACAAGATTGTCGGTGATTCGACTAAACCTTTATGATCATCATCGATATATGCTATTGTCCCTTTGTCCAAGATATCAAGACTGAGCACGAGACATGGAATGTGTCACTCTCGTATAGCCCAGTCTTTGGTTTCTTGATTACCAAGTGGACCAACTTAAACTGATGACATTGATATTGTATATCAACTCATCCGAGCATGGCCATGCATTTTCTAATTCTCACTCTATCAAGGGGCCCAAAGATATCACTCCCATTATATAGGAGGGATAAATCCCATCTTGATCATACAAATCCCTCCGCATGATATGTGACATACCCAATGACCTCCTTCAAGTTCACTAAGTTACGAGCAACAAAGGAAAATATCAAAGTATGTGAATCATATGTACGGAACCTTGATGATCTTAGGTCGAAGGACTACATATACCATGATCACTATGAGAATCACTTATGACACTCATATAATGATCCATGTAGTGTTCTCATGGTGGGTCGGTCCAGAACACAAGTTCTCCAACTTGTACCCATATGTAGACTACATATCTCATATTAGTCTCCACATATGCTAGTCATTATGTATTATTGCAACCCGCTCCACAATAATACTAGACCAGGGACGTTTAAGAATATCATTATTCTAGGGTTATAATTATGTTTATTATGTTATGTAGAAACAGAACAACAAACATAATTGCTGGATTAATGCCTTAACAAAATATCATGATTCAATGTGCAAAAATACAATCATCTCATGATTGGCTTTTTAGGCACGACACTAACACTTATTTGGCTGAATAATTTGGTAGACTGGGTGCTCAAAATATGGCACTTAAGGATCTAAGTAGGTCAGAACAAAGTCCAAGAGGACTTGAGCTACTTGCTGCAAGGTTATACCAGAAAACCTTAGTCAATGATCATGGCAGCTACACATTCACCGAGTTTTGTTTCATAACCTTCAATGGCTATTCAAAATAGATTTTTGGCTATTTATAGGTGGCTTCCTAAGCCAATTTAACCTATCTAAGCACCAACCATGCAGCAAAAGAAATTGCAAAACAAGGAAAGCAAATAAACTAGTCAAAAGACTATGTTGGTGGCTTGGTTGGTCTTTTCGGCCACTGCTTGATTTTCATCTCAAAGAACAAATTTTGGTAGGTTTCTAGCTATTTATTGGAATCCTTATACGTTCATTAGGTAAAGCAAGATACCTATAAAGAATCAAGATAAAAATAAAAGAGAAAAGGAAGCAAAACTAATTAAATGACTTGGTTATCAAGCATTCGGCCACCGTTTGGTTCTAGTCCTTAAAGACAAGTTTCCTAGTTATTTCCAAGCTGTGTCCTACTTCATTTACTGCCTAAGACCATGGTCTAAGACCTATGAAAGACCATCATAAGAAAAGGATAGAAAAAAAAGCAAACTGAAACCAAAAACCAAACACAAAACGAAGACAACTAGTTAAAATTAAGCTATGTTGGCGTATCAAAGTTGGTGTTACTCATGAGGTAGTTTCTTCTTCCTTTCTTTATGAATTATCACCACCATCCACCTAACTATGCCCCACTTAAGTATCCTTAAGGTTTTGGAAAGAAAAGCTTTGGAGAAGGATGGATAAAGAGGGAATCCCAAAGAACATCAAACAAGCCTTGCACTTGGTGTTACCTATGTTGGTGCCTATGTTTGTGGGCATGTGATCATGCTTCCTTACTACTTTTTGAGTATAGGTGAGGACCCATATAAAACTTTTTCTTTTATATTTTGAATTAGAAAGGGTATCATAGGTGATGGCGTAAGCCAGAGGAACTTAGAGGCTATGTTATTGGGCTATGTGTGCTTAAAGCACTATGGTAAGCTAGCTAGTTTGCATTCGGTAAGCATAGTGTTTTTGCTGAAGTTGGGCCAAGATTGATAATCACCTATAGATCTATGATAAATGAACATTAATCCACATGATCATATGAAGAAACCTCCAAAGAATCATGCTTCCTATGTTATGGATACTCAATGTTGTGGTGTGTGTGTTTGTGTGCTTCTCTGATTCCATGCGTGTGCTAACCCCCTTATCATTTACATATGTATTATGTATTATGCTATACTTATTGTCCTTGGTGTCTTTTATGTTTTTGGATTCAAGTTACCGAAGAAGTTTGGAGGTTTTACGTATATCAATGTTTTAAGGATTGAATAAGGCACTAGGTTCCGTTTGGGTTCTTCACTAAGTACCTATGTGCTCATGCCTTCTTTTACCCATTTTAGGTAAAGAAGTTGAATACTCAAGGGCTCAAGAACCTTTATAGGATATCTATGTATAGGGAGGTAAAACTATCAATTATGACTTATGAGAAAGGAAGCACAAAAAGATTCACTAATCTAGACTGATGATTGTGTTTTTGAGTTATGTAGGCCCTGATGGCTATTGTGGGTGTTGCTGTTGTTGGATCTATCCTGGTATGGGCCAGAACCAGGAGAGTCATGAATAAACTATGGTCTAAATATCAAGTTAAAGTGAAAGTAGAAGTCTCAGTGGGTCTGGAGACTGTTTGAACAAGAAAAAGTGTACCATGCATAAAACCTTTTAAAATGTCTAACTTTGATGTTTTTGGGCCATATAGTCCTCCTTAAAATTTTGGCTTGTATATATTTGTATTTGTAAAATAAAAGGACTAGCCTAGAATAAGTTTGTGCCGGTAAATATTTTTGGGCCTAGGTTGGCCATAGGGCACTAAGAAAAAGAAATATGCATGGTTTGAATCCTATGGTGTGTGCATGTATGTATGATTGTGGCTAACTCTGATGAAACTAAAAAAAATGTAAGAACCTATTGCTACATGCATACTCAACCCCTAAGCAACCTCAAGTGAATGAAAACCCCCTGTTGATAAAATTAAGTAAACTCTACTAAAGCTTCAAAAGCTTGAGATTCCCAACAAGGTAAACATTAAGTTGGGGTTAAGAATCCTAGGAGTCAGAGTCCAAATCGCCTTATTAAACCAACTGAGTAACTGAAGGCAACTAGTTGGTAAAAACCTAAAGGAAAAAGTTATAGGGTGGGGGTGAGTTGGGTCTTGAAAAAATTGGTATCAGAGCTTTGGGTTTTTACAGTGCTCTTGATTATGTACGACGTTGGTGATCTAATATAGGACCTTATGGTCTAATAGGCAAATTCCCACTACGATACACAATCATTGCTTTAGTTGTAGGGATAAATGGCTACAGGTGGAAGAGAGGAATGAGAAAGCACGTTAACACTTGGGCTAATTATTTGCTTGATCAACGACCAAAGATTGAGGAAGTGGCTGAAAGTTGCACAAGACTTCCTAATAAAGGCACAAAGCCTGAACCTAGTGTGCAACATTAGCACAAGATGGAACATTTGATGGAGATGAAGCAAGCAAATATTGCTCAACTTGTGGTAGGTATGCAAGCTCTTGCTATGGGCCAGGCCCAGGCACCTAGAAGTACTATTGTTGAAGAAGAGCAAGAAAATGAAGAAAGAATAGGCAGGAGGCCAGGTAAAGAACCAATAAGAGAAAAGAAAGTAGGCTAACTTAAAGATGAAGAATAGGAGCAGGATGAGGAAATGACACACCCAAGAGGCAGAAGACACCTAGCAAGTCACATCCACCCAGAAAGTACTATTGGCTATGTTTAAGCTGGAAAGAAGTGTTGAACTTTGGTGGAGGATAGCACAAAGGGCATATATGAGCATAAATGAAAGAAAATCTACAAAAGAAAGAGGACCCATGAGATGGGTAGAGTTCCTTCACCTGTTTTAACAACAATATGTAAGTAAAGCTCTTAGAGATTAGAAGCAGATGGAGTTTAATTTGTTCGAACAAGCAAACTTGACTATCGGAGAATATGAGCACAGATTTAGTAGCCTTTTCAGGTATGCCCCATAGTCTAATGGGTAAGAAGAATTGAGCACCAAAAGGTTTATCAGAGGACTGAAGCCTGAATTAAGGCAAATTTTAAGGGCTATTGGCATTAAAACCTGCTATGAGGCTGTTCAGAGAGCTCTAACCTTGGATCAAGAATTCTAACATCTATTGGCAAGAAATGCAACAGAGGCTGCTGTGGTACATCAAAGAGGATAAGAAAGAACTAGAGATAGGTTGGGAAAGACTAAATTGGGCAAAGACTAGAAAAAGCCCAAAGAAACTCAAAGGTTTGGACCATAATGCCAAACTTGTGGGAAGTACTATTGTTTTAAACCATGCTAAACCACTAAAGGATGTCTAAAATGTGGCTCTCAGGACCACTAGGTTAGAGGTTGCCTAGTTAAGAATGAATAAAGAAAAGTGTTGGGCAAATTTGGGGCTCTTTGGCCAAGAAACTAACATGTCAAAGGAAAAAGGATGGCAATGCCTCAGCTTCCTAGACAGATACTAAAAGGGCCAGGTCAGCATATGCCAATTAAACCCTAACTCCCAACTAGAAGAGTATGTCAAATTGAGGGATCAAAAAGAAGAGAAGAAATAAGCCTTGGAGAATAAGCCATAAGTCACAGCAAGTTGAGGAAGAAAAAATTGAAAGGTATCCTTTACCTTTATGATAAGCATATTTTAGTGCTTTATGATACTAGTGCTTCCATATCCATTATTTCAGCTAACTTAGTGAAAGAATTGAACTTAGAGGTTACATCATGACGTTCAATGTATTTGATCAGAACAGCTGGAAATGAAATGATGTTTTCACATCACATAGTCAAAAACTGTGTGATTAGGCTAAATGAGCTGGAATGAAAGGCTAGTCTGATCATTCTGGAAACCACTAGTTATGATATGGTATTGGGAATGAACTAGTTAGCTAAAAATAATGTGATCATAAATTGCCAAGATAGGAAGCTGATTTTGCTAGGACCAATAGAACATTTGTTAGAGCTCTTAATAAAGTGTGATGTTGGACAAGTGAAGGTAATGGATTGCATACCTATACTTCATGAACAAGAATATACGGGCCTAAATGACAAAGAATTGAAAGTTAAGTTAGAAAAAAATTTTATTGTGAAAGAATACCTAGACGTATTTCCTTCTAGGCTACTAGAATTACCTTAGTTAAGGGAAATAAAATTTGAGATCAAATTGACTCTAGGGACAGTTCCTATATCTACTGCACCTTATAGGATGGCAATTCCTAAAATGAATGAGCTGAAAAAGCAACTGGATGAACTGTCAAAAAAAGGGTTTATTAAGACAAGTGTATCCCCTTGCGGAGCACCAGTGCTATTTCTGAAGAAGAAGGATGGGACTCTTAGGTTGTGCATTGACTATAGAAAGCTCAATGCTATGACTGTAAAGAATAAGTATCTTCTCCCCAGGGTTGAGAACTTATTTGATCAACCCAAGGGAGCCACAGTGTTCTCAAATATTGATCTCAGATCAGGGTACTTTGAACGAAGAGTCAAAAAAGCATTTATTCCTAATCCTGTTTTCAAAACCAGATATGGGCATTTTGATTATACCGTAATGCCATTTGTGCTTACCAATGCTCCAGCTTTCTTTATGGATCTGGTGTAAAGAATATTTCGATCCTATCTAGATGACTTTATGGTGATTTTTATAGATGATATCCTGGTAAATTCCAAGGATAGGGAAGGGCATGCAAAACACTTGAAGATAGTGCTGAATGTGTTAAAAACACATCAATTATATGGAAAATTGAATAAATGCCATTTCTGGACCAATCAAATTGAATTCCTAGGCCATGTAATTAATGGGCAAGGAATGGTTGTAGACCCAACAAAAATTGAACCTATCTTACAGTGGAAGCAACCATAAAATGTCAAAGAAATAAGAAGCATCCTAGGTCTAGTTGGCTATTATAGAAGATTTGTGCCAAAGTTTTCAGGAATGGCAACTCCTCTAACTAAGTTAACTAGAAAAGGGCAAAAGTTTGAATGTTGTAGGGATTATGAAGAAAACTTTCAGGGGCTTAAGAACAAGGTCACTTCTACTCCTGCACTGATACTGCCTAATCCCTATAAACCATTTGAGGTTTTTACTAATGCATCTATTGTGCGATTAGGATGTGTGTTAATGCAAGAAAAGTAAGCCATAGCTTAAGGATGAAGGCAATTTAGACCACATGAAAAGAATTATCTAGCGCATGATTTAGAACTTGCAACTATGATTTTTGCCTTAAAATGATAGGGACATTACCTACTAGATAATAAGTTTTAGATTTTCACTGATCATAAGAGTCTTAAATAGCTCTTTATTCAAAAGGATTTAAACATGAGATAGAGAAGATGGCTTGAATACCTCAAGGACTTTGACTGTACTATTAAGTACATTGAAGGTAAGGCTGACAAAGTGGCTCATGCTTTAAGCAGCAAATACACAGGCATTCTAAAACACAATGAAGAAAAGTCAAATGAGCTTAATAGCCTTACTTGTTTGGCTAACAAGTGGCTAAATTGGGAGAAATCCCGATTAAGGGTAATAACTATCCAATCGTCATGGAAAGCTGAAATAGTAAGGGCACAGCAACAGGATGAAGATCTTACTAGAATCTTTGGGTAGAGGCAAGAAAAGTTGTTCCATGGGTTCTCTTATAGATGACAATTGCTCTACTCCCAAAGTAGGATTTATGTACCTAAGGGGTACGAATTAAGAGGACAAATTCTAAAAGAAGCCCATGCTACTAGGATGAACATACATCCTGGAATCATGAAAATGTTCCAAGATTTTAGAGAACACTTTTGGTGGTGAAATATGAAAAAAGAAATTCATACATTCGTGTCCAAATGTGTGGTTAGCAAACAAGTAAAAGTTGAGCATCAGAAGCCAGGGGCAAACTACAAAGTTTGCCTATACCTGAGAAAAAATTGTGTCACACCCCATACAGGCCATAGCCTATGCACTCTCAGTGCCACTCACCATTTCTACCCAAGACTTATTTAAACACTCTTATGTTCAAGTGTTATTAACTACCTTTTATTTCGGCCATTGTTTGTTAGGTAGTTTTAAATTTTATTTTCTTAAGCTGAGGGCTTGGGAGGTGCCCCATGAGGCTTATGAGTTGATTAGAATAATTACTTGCAGCTTAAGTAAGGCCCAACCACTAACTTGCAACACAAGGCAAGGCTGTAAATCAGTAACTTGCAATACAAGCAAGGCATACACTTAGTCTTTTAAGTGTCTAGGATGTGTGCTGATCAAGTGTGCGACTCCAATGCATGTTAACAAAGAAGCCATCTCATCAAGTTTTGGAAATCAATTTTCATGTTCATGAACATTTGGTCAACTAAAGAACACAAGAGGTTCTATTCATAAAGCACAACCATAACCATATAAGCATAGCATAACTTGGCATTCAAACATCCAAAATATTTACACAAAACCATGGTCCATCTGAGGCTAAATATACACAGAAGTAGCCTACATACAAGTACTATCTACTTGGCAACATACCAAGAGTACCCATTATCCAAAACTAGCCAAAGTTATGCATTACAACCAAGTTCACCTGTAGTACCCACGAAAGATCTTAAAGACTATATACATGACCATCGTTTGAAGTACAAGACCTATGAATAAGTTCATAATCATGAAGGCAAACCACTAAACTAGTGCCCAAGAACACACATCCATCTCCACTGCTAGACAAGTCCCACAATCTACTTAAAGCCTGCAAAACTTATACCTTATGTTTTGGGCATAAACCATAAACATAAGACTTGTAAGTATAATTCAATTAAGCCAAGTTTCAGTTGGCACACACACTTCAAGCAAATAGTTTAATACTAGCACACTAGCAAGCAACCGAACACACTATTCTAGCTCAATACCTTTGCCTGAAAATTCAAACATTAAGGGCATGAGTTTATACTCAGTAGGATTCATAAACAACCATATACGGTCTATTTAGTTAAGTACATAGCTTAACTTAACCTACAAGAAAACATAGAAAACGCAAATACACAATACACACACACACACACACACACACACACACAATAATCGAGGCATTATATAAGCATAATTATTATACCTACAAGTGGTTAGCACAAGCAAACAAACAATCAAGCACACAACTCACACACACACCACAAGTTCACAATTGGCCGAATACTAGCAAGTGTCCATGTGTTGTAATTTGCACTTCACTTCCTCACTTGTACACACCAATCAACTAAAGCTCCGAATGACATAGTAAGTTGGCCTTACTCACTATGCATTCTAACACTTGCCATTAACTTGATTAGCTAATCAACTAACATAACCCAAAATTTCTCAATATGCCCATCAAGCAAACTAAGGCCATTTAGCAAACTAAGGCCATTTAGCAAAATTACCAAGAATCCAAGTAGAATCATGAATCGTACCTCAATTTTGAGCTTGAATGGTCTTGGTTTTGCTTTAACTCTTCAAGACCGCGGGTGAACTTCAATCCTTCCTTCACTTCCTTTGAATCCAAGCTTGATTACACTTTCAAGCTTCCATTCTCTCTTTAAACCAACAAGAACATGGAAGCAACCTTCCAAGAACAACAAGGAATGTCTCGGTTGCTCATGAACATTTAAGACTAAGTTTGAAAAATGAAAGAATGAAGTCACCTTAGGCCGAAATCAAGGTAGACAAGCTTGATTCTTGCTTCCAAGCTCCAATCTTCAACAAATGGCCATGGTTTTGTTAGCAACCTTCAAGAGCTCTTTAAGAACAACACAAGCTCTCAATGTCTCAGTCAAGACACAAAAGAGAAGGCTTTGGCCGAAACTAGTTTTTAATTTGTTAAATGGAATCAAGTTGAACCCGTTATAGCCATTTGTACTAAAAAATGGCTTAATGCCATTCTCAGCCTTGAACTAAATTTCATGGCTCTTTTAGCCCATCAATAATCCATGACTTCATTTTTAGTCACTAAAACACATTCATTTCGGCACTAACTTTGTTTCTTGGCCTACATTGCCATGTATAACTTAAAATGACCAAAAATGGCAATTTCCCCTTGTATGTTTAAGCCATTTCACCAGGATAATGGATCATTAAACAAAAAAAAAATGATGGCATAACTCTTGGTGGGAGACAAAACTTGACCGGTCATAGCATGTGTCCAAAAGCTACCAAAAGTTGGCGTAATGCTATACTTATCCTTGTACTTATTTGCATGGCTGATTTTGCTAGTTTAAACTTCATAGTTTCACTTGTAGCAATAGTTTAAGTGTACAATATGGCCCTTGAACTTTGTTTCACGCCATAGACATCATAGTCTAATTTTTTTCATTTACAATTTGAACCCAAAACTTTCCTGGTTTTGCGCATACATCCTTATTCACATTTTCAATCAAGTCCCTCATTTTTATTTTGTGTTTCCTCTATATTCTTGGCCTAAGCCAAGGAATGAGGAATGGTCCTAACATTCCTCCCTCCTTAAAAAATTTGGTCCTCCAAATTCTTTGCCAATCTAGGGTACACCGAAGAGTATTTTTTGGTAATTTCTTGTTCTACTTTGTAGGTTGCTTCTTCAGGAGTATGGTTACTTCATTGAACTTTGATCATAGAGATCCACCTGCTTCTCAATTTCCTGGTATCTCTTGCCAGGAATTGAATTGGCACTTCCTCATTTGAAAGATTCGGTGCCACAAATACACTAGCAAGTATCTCTATTTGTTTATAACTGGGAACATATTTCTTAAGTAAGCTCGCATGAAACACATCATGTATGTTACCAAGTTTTGGTGGCAAATCCAGCTGATAAGCCACATTTCCAATCCTGGCCAATATTTGAAATGACCCTACACATCCGGGTGCTAGTTTTCCTTTCTTTCCAAATCTGATTACTCCCTTCATGGGAGAAACCTAGAGCCACACCCAGTCTCCTTCCTGGAATTCCAGGTCTCTTCTCCTTTTCAGGTTGGCATAGGCTTGCTGCCTATAATTGGTAATCTTGATCCTAGCTTGGATCAGTTTTATTTTCTTTATAGTCTCCTTAATAATGTCTGGCTCCAAATCCAACTTGTCCTCTAGCTGATGCCAGCAGTGAGGAGTAACACATCTTCTGCCATACAAGGCTTCATAAGAAGCCATTCCTATCACTGAATGATAGCCATTATTATAGGAAAAATCTATTAGTGGAAGATGTACATCCCACTCACCTTGGAAGTCAATTACACAACATCTCAGCATGTCTTCCAGAGTCTGTATTGTTCTTTCTGTTTGTCCATCCGTCTATGGATGGTAAGCAGAACTAAACTTGAGCTTAGTGTCCAATGCCTGACGTAGGAACTTCCAAAACCTAGAAACAAACCTAGGATCCCTATCTGACACTATGTCATCAGGTACTCCATGCAATCTCACCATCTCTTTTATATAGAGTTATGCTAGTTTGTCCAAAGAATCAGTAAGATTCATGGGAAGGAAGTGAGCTACCTTGGTCAGTCTATCTACAATAACGCACATGGCATTATGCTTCCTTCTAGTTAGTGGCATTCCCACCAAAAAATCCATTGATATGGATCCCCATTTTCTCTTAGGTATAGTCAAGCTTTGCAGCTTCCTTCCTGGTTTCTGGTGCTCCACCTTTACTTGTTTGCACACTTCACAACTAGCCACATGGGTACTAATATCCTTCTTCATGTATGGCCACCAAAAATACACTCTAGAAGTGTGATACATATTTGTAGCCCCTAGATGTATGCTCAACTTACTAGAGTGAGCCTATTCCAGAATTTGAATTCTCAGGCTACCCTTTTCAGGCACATATAACCTATTTTGGAAATATAGCATCCCTTTTTTAAAGGAAAAACCTTGGTACAATTCTCCCTTTTTCTACCCAGATATTACTTCCATATTCTTATCACCAGCCTGAGCTTCTCTGATAAGCTCCTTCCATTTTGGTGTAATGGTGAGTGCATTTAGTTGCTCACTTTCCTTAGCTAGCCATTGCCTTGCCAAGCAAGTAAGGCTCAAGCTCTCAGCCTTATGCTCAATTTCACCACCTTTGAGCACTCCAGTGTAGCTTCTGCTCAGAGCATCTGCAACTACATTGGCCTTCCCAACTGTGTATTCAATTACACAGTCAAAGTCCTTCAAATATTCCAGCCACCTCCTTTGTCTCATATTCAAATCCATCTAAGTAAAAAGGTATTTGAGACTTTTGTAGTCTGTAAAAGCTTGGAATCTATTACCAAGAAGATGGTGTCTCCATTGCTTGAGGGCAAAGACCACCGCTGCCAATTCTAAGACATGCATGGGATACTTCTTCTCATGTGGTCTTAATTGTCTGGACCCAAAAGCAATGGCCTGCTTCTCGTGCATTAGGACACATCCTAGTCCTACATGAGATGCATCAGTATACACTTCATATTCCTTTTCAGGGTCTGGTAAGACTAATATAGGAGCTGTGGTCAGTCTCCTCTTAAGCTCTTAGAAGCTCTCCTCACATTTTGTTTCCTAGACAAACTTCTGGTTTTTTCTAGTTAATTGAGTCATAGGTGCTGCTAAAACAGAAAATTTTGGCACAAATCTTCTGTAATAGCTAGCCAACCCCAGGAAACTCCTGACTTCCCTCACATTCTGGGGCTACTTTCAATCCAGGATTGACCTTACCTTTTCAGGATCCACGGCCAACCCTTGATCATTTATTGCATGTCCTAAAAACCCAATTTCTTGAGTCCAAAACCTACACTTACTTAGTTTTCCATAAAGCTTATGTTCATGGAGTAAGCCAAGCACTACTCTTAGGTGTTCCTGATGAGTTCCTCATCTTTAGAGTACACCAAAATATCATGTATGAATACTACAACAAAGTGGTCTAGGTGTGCTCTGAACACCCTCTGCATTAAGTCCATAAAGAATACAGGTGCATTGGTAAGCCCAAATGGCATTACTTTATACTCAAAGTGTCCATACCTAGTCTTGAAAGCAATCTTAGGTATGTCCTCTTCACTAACCCTTAACTGGAAATATCCAGACCTCAGATCTATTTTGGAGAACACATTTGCTCCCTTTAACTGATCAAACAAATCTTCTATTCCAGGGAGGGGGTATTTGTTCTTTATGGTTAATGCATTCAGTTTCCTGTAGTTAATACAGAGTATAAAGGTTCCATCCTTCTTCTTTACAAACAACACAGGTGTCCCCTAAGGAGACACACTGGGTCTAATGAACCCTTTCTCAAGTAGTTCATCTAATGCTTCCTCAGCTCTACCAGTTTAAATAGTGCCATCCTATATGGCGTAGTGAATACTGGTGCTGCTCCTGGTACCAGCTTAATCTGAAACTCCACCTCCCTCAAGGGTGGTAATCCAGGTAGGTTTGTAGGAAAAACCTATGGAAAATCCTGAACCATAGGTATCTGCCTATGTTCATTAGCTACTTCCTAGTCATTCAGTTCCAGGCATTCGTATTCACTTTCTAGAGACATTTGTTTTAATACTTCAATTTGACAATCCATAGCTAACTCTAGTGACCTATCTAAATTATATGGTGTACAACCAGGTATAATTAGTTATTTATTATGACAATCAATTACCACTTTATTCTCTCCTAGCCAATTCATGCCTAGAATCACATCATAATGATAGTGTCTAGCACTATGAGGTCTGCTCTCAGTTTCAGCTTGTCCATCTAGATTTCATAGTTTTCAACCATATGGTATGTGAATAAACCTTCATTGCCAGCAGTTTTAACCAAGTACATGCTTGTTGTGAACTTTACTTCTAGATTCATGCTCTTAACCATGATATTAGAAATCATAGACAATGAAGCTCCAGTATCAAACAATGCATACACCAATTGGCCATTAAGGTAAATTGTACCTTTAAGAGCTCTCTTGCTAGTCCTTTGGTGACTAGTCTCTCTGTCTCCTATAACCATGACCTCAGGTGGATTTGGCACATTCCTAGAATTCTCCAGCTGAAACACCCTACCAGGGGGTGCATTAGGCCTTCTTTGCTCTTGAGGGAGCCTTTGTGCCTGCCTCCCTCCCAGATTGGGTACATTGGTCCTCAATTGGGGCATGGGAATCTGCTGCCCACCTTGCCCTCTGGGATTAAACCTTCCCAGTAATTTCCTCTTTTCTCCTCTATTTGGGCAATCTCTTAACCAATGATCTGGTGCCCCACACTTATGGCAACCAACAGCAGTTTTGAAACATGGCTTATTGCCATGGAATTTCCCATAAGTGTGGCATTGTAGACCATATTGCTACGGCCTTTTCTCTTTCTTGCTTCCTTTTCTTCCTCTACTGGCCTCTACCTCTTCTCTGGGTCCTTTCTGTGTCCCTTTCTAGGAGCCACTTCCACTACCAGGTCCACTCCTGGCTTGTTTGTTCAACTCCTATTCCAGTGCAATGGCACTCTACATCACAGGATAGTAGTCTCTAGCTCCTATTGCTCTGAGGATCTGTCTCAGCTCAGGCCTCAAGTCTCTCAAAAACCTCTTGCTTATAAATTTTTCTTGCCCCTTATACTGTAGGGCATATCTGATCAAACTGCTGAATCTTTTTCCTATTCTAGAACAGTGAGATCCCCTTGCTCCAGCTGATCAAACTCCACTTGCTTCTGATATTTCTGGGCCTTACTTACATACTGTTGGTGGAAGACCTGAAGAATGTTTGCCCACCTCATGGACCTCCTTCTAGCTGGGGGTCTCCTCTGATTTCTTTCCTGATATGTCCTCTGCACTGCCCTCCACCACAATTCTGCATTTCCCTTCAGCCTGAAGGTAGCTAGAAGTACTTTCTGACTGGATGATACATCCATTCTCTAAAAAATCTTCTCTACCTGATACACCCAAAACTCTGCTTCATCAGGGTCACAGCCACCCCTGAATACTGGAGGTTTTAGTGCCAGTAACCCCTCCAGCTGGCCCTCCTTAAGTCCACCCCTTCTAGACCTCTCTTCTCTTACTTCTATACTTCTAGTTCTATCTCCGGAGGTTCTCCCTTTTACTGTACTCTCTGTAGGAGGCTCAGTCCTCCTTGACTAAATATAACCATCCAGCTCTTCAATGTCTGGGCTCTCCTCATCCTCTTCCTCTGTCCTGGGTTCTTGTCTAACCTCTGATCTCAACCTTCTGGCCCTGGGATGTCTTCTCTCCTCATCACCTTCTTCTTCTTCCTGATTGCCCCCATTATTACTATGCTGATCATGATCCACTAGCTCTTTGCCAGCCCTTCTCTTTCCTCTTCTACCTTCTGCTTCAAAGTTCTCCCTTGCTCCCATTTGTTCTGGGTTTTCCTATATTGGAGATTGGCCTCTAGCCAAGAATCTCATTCCCTCTACAATCTATGCCATAGTTGCCTGCAATGACTCCATCATCATCTCCATCCTATCTGGCCTATCCCTGCTGGGTCCAGGTATTTGGAACCTAGCATTTGGCTCTTTAGCCAAACAATGCTCAATGCCACCTGCCTGTATCTCCGGCACATCTGTATGCATGCCATCTCTAGGATGGGCTGTTATATCCTCTGTTTGCCTCAGGGATTCTCTTTCCCTGCCTCTTGTTCTCATCCTGCACGTTAAGATGCAACTATTCATAGATATCCAATAATATAAGTCTTATATAATCCTATGTGGGAACAAGTCTAGACGAATCTTTCCTCTATATCAGAACAAAGCCTGTCACACCCAACATAGGCCCCAGCATCTGCACTCTCAGTGTGACTCACATTTATACCCAGGAGTTATTTAAACACTATTATGTTCAGGTGTTAATAACAACCTTTTATTTCGGCCATTATTTGTTAGGTATTTTCAAGTCTTATTTTCTTAAGCTAAGGGCCTGGGAGGTACCCCAGGAGGCTTATGAGTTGATTAGAATAATTACTTACAGCTTCAGTAAGGCCCAACCACTAACTTGCAACACAAGGCAGGGCTGTAAATCAATAACTTCAATACAAGCAAGGCATACACTTAGTCTTTTAAGTGTCTAGGATGTGTGCTCATCAAGTGTGCTACTCCAATGCATGTCAACAAAGAAGCCCATCTCATCAAGTTTTGGAAATCAATTTTTAGGTTCATGACCATTTGGTCAACTAAAGAACACAAGAGGTTCCATTCATAAGGCACATCCATAACCACATAAGCATAGCATAACTTGGCATTCAAGCATCCAAAATATTTACACAAAACCATGGTCCATCTAAGGCTAAATATACACAAAAGTAGTCCACATACAAGTACTATCTACTTGGCAACATACCAAGAGTACCCATTACCCAAAACTAGCCAAAGTTATGCATTACAACCAAGTTCGCCTATAGTACCCGAGAAGGATCTTAAAGACTATATACATGACCATAGTTTGAAGTACAAGACCTATGAATAAGTTCATAGTCATGAAGGCAAACCACCAAACTAATGCCCAAGAACACACATCCATCTCCACTGCTAGACAAGTCCCACAATCTACTCAAAGCCTGCAAAACTTATACCTTATGTTTTGGGCATAAACCATAAACATAAGACTTGTAAGTATAATTCAATTAAGCCAAGTTTTAGTTGGCACACACACTTCAAGCAAATAGTGTAATACTAGCACACTAGCAAGCAACCGAGCACACTATTCTAGCTCAATACCCTTGCCTGAAAATTCAAGCATTATGGGCATGAGTTTATACTCAGTAGGATTCACAAACGACCACATAAGGTCTATTTAGTTAAGTACAAGACTTAACCTCCACTAGCTAAACTTAACCTGCAAGAAAACATAAAAAACACAAATGCACAATATATATATATATATATATATATATATATATATATATATATATATATATATATATATATATGTACAATGACAAAGGCATTATATAAGCATAATTATGATACCTACAAGTGGTAATAAACAATCAAGCACACAACTCACACACACACCACAAGTTCACAATTGGCCGAATACTAGCAAGTGTCCATGTGTTGTAATTTGCTCTTCAATTCCTCATTTGCACACACCAATCAACTAGAGCTCCAAATTACACAGTAAGTTCGCCCTACTCACTATGCATTCTAACACTTGCCATTAACTTGATTAGCTAATCAACTAACATAACCCAAAATTTCTCAATATGCCCATCAAGCAAACTAAGGTCATTTAGCAATATATAACCATCACTTAGTTGCCTTAACTACTTGATCATGGAAGAATTACCAATAATCCACATAGAATCATTAATCCTACCTCAATTTTGAGCTTAAATGGTCTTGGTGTTGCTTGAATTCTTCAAGACTGGGGGTGAACTTCAATCCTTCCTTCACTTTCTTTGAATCCAAGCTTGATTATACTTTCAAGCTTTCATTCTCTCTTTAAACCAAGAAAAACATGGTAGCAACTTTCCAAGAACAACAAGGAATGTCTCGGTTGCTCATGAACATTTAAGACTAAGTTTCAAAAATGAAAGAATGAAGTCACCTTAGGCCGAAATCAAGGAAGACAAGCTTGATTCTTGCTTCCAAGCTCCAATCTTCAACAAATGGCCATGGTTTCGGTAGCAACCTTCAAGAGCTCTTCAAGAACAACACAAGCTCTCAATGTCTCGGTCAAGACACAAAAGAGAAGGCTTTGGCTGAAACTAGTTTTTAATTTGTTAAGTGGAATCATGCTTAACCGGTTATAGCCATTTGTACTAAAAAATGGCTTAATGCCACTCTTGGCCTTGAACTAAATTGCATGGCTCTTTTAGCCCATCAATAATCCATGACTTCATTTTTACTCCCTAAAACACATATTTGTTTCGGTACTAACTTTGTTTCTTGGCCTACGTTGCCAAGTATAACTTAAAATGACCAAAAATGGCCATTTTCCCTTGCATGTTTCAGCCATTTCACCAAGATAATGGATCATTAAAGAAACAAAAAAAATGATGGCATAACTCTTGGTGGGAGACAAAACTTGAGAGGTCATAACATGTGTCCAAAAGTTATGAAAAGTTGGCTTAATGCTCTACTTATCCTTGTACTTATTTGTATGGCTGATTTTTCTAGTTAAACTTCATAGTTTCACTTGTAGCAATAGTTTAAGTGTAGAATATGGCCCTCAAACTTTGTTTCATGCCATAGACATCATAGTCTAATTTTTTTCATGTGAAATTTGTACCCAAAATTTTCCTGGTTTTGCACATACACCCTTATTCACATTTTCAATCAAGTCCCTCATTTTTATTTTGTGTTTCCTCTATATTCTTGGCCTAGGCCAAGGAATGGGGAATGATCCTAACAAATTAGCGATCCATATCTATGAAATTTTTGGTAAGCTAACCTTTGACATGAATAAAGCATGAAACTATTTGGGTAGTTGTGGATAGACTTACAAAGTCAGCACCCTTTTTGTTACCCACTTTGGGGTACTCCAGTTATGGTGCCAAAACTGGGCATTTAGACTCCCAAGATTGGTAATGTCCTGTAGGCTATTAGAACACTACCCTTAGTGTGCATACCCAAGTGGCCCTCTTGGTAACTATGCAAACACATGCATATTGGTCCAACCATCACACACATATTCACATTTCATGCACACCATGGCAGCAAACAAGGAAAAGACTAGCACAATTCTTAGTTTTAGCTTCTACACATTAGGCAATCTTGTTAAGTTCTAGTGATCAGCTACTGCACCTGTAACTTCCCACTAATAAACTGTATCATTCTAGCCTTGTACCCCTTGTTTTATTTACTCCATTATCAAGTATAGACTTACAGAAAACTAAGGAATTTTTTTTTACATCAATAGCCTACCTATGGACCAAGTTATGGATTTTTGAAGTTGGTTACAAAATTCTGACCAAATGAACAGTAACTTGGCCAAATTTGCAACATCATAACTTTGGCTAGGGGGCTCTAAATGTAGAAATTCAAAAGCCAAGTTAAACCTTGATATGTGATCTAGGTGTGGTCAATGTTTTATACCAGGATTCATTTTACACAGGGGGATATAGGACTTTAAGTGCAGGGTCAAAATTTTGTCCTCTTTATGACCATTATGCCTACACAAAATTTCACAAGTGTGTAAACACGTCATTCACAAGGGGTAAGCCCTACAAGACTATCCCATACATTTCAAATACACATAAGAATTATTTTCTCTTGCATATAGCAACTTTATGTGTACAAAACAGAATTTACAAACAAGCAGCCTATCATTCACACATAGACAGCCTGTGCACTACATTCACATATATAGCAAAACAGTCCTCAAAGGTTCACATTCTTTTTGCAACATTAGATGTCTTACATGCACATGAATCCATGCAATACATAATGGCCATAACTCATCCAAAACATGCACCCAAGTTACAGGAAAGCTTTAGACACAATGCATGCCAGAAATACGATGTTGGACAGTTGCTGCATAACACGGTATAACACAGTATGCACAGTCACTAAAAATTCCAAATGTGCTTCTAAAATCACCAAACTTTCTAGATCATAACTAGACACATGGAAGTTCAAGTGCTTGAAATTTTAGATTGAAACTCAAGCTACAAGCATCAATTTGAATGTCATATTTCTATTGGAGCTGAAATTGCCAGATTTGGGGTGAGTAAGTTTCATTGTGAAACTTAGTAAGAAGAACACTTATATTATTAAGATAATGTAACCTTTGATATGATCTATTGAGTTTTAAGAGCCAAACAAGCATAGCGGAATTTAACCAAAACCCTCCAGGATCCAAGTGAAGCAGAGTAAATCGAGTGTTCAAAAATTTTCATACCTAATTTTCGATTGAGATCCCTCACCCAACTGTAGAGTCCAATCACAAAAACTGAATAGTTGACATGTTCAAGCTCTCTCTGGTATCCACACGAGCCTCTCAAGATCACTACGCTTCCACTATGTCCCGGCACATACGTTTCTCTTGCGCTCGCAGTGCTAGCTTGCATCCTCCAAGGAATTGCAAGAGAAGAGTGCAGCTGTCCTTTTAGGAGGCTAGGGCAAGAAGCTTCAAATTTCTCACTAGCAGTTGTATTTATAGTGACACTCAACTTCCAGGCCTAATGGGTTTCAAAGCCCTAATCCAATTAGGCTTCAATTTCGGGCTTAATAATGGCTCAACTTTTGGGCCCATTATTAATACGAAATTATTGTGAAACCACAACCCAAATAATTAGCCCATGAACTCTAATGATCCAAATAGCTCTATGTGTGTGACCAAATACGCTATTACCACATTGGCAATCATCATAAATCACATTTATGATCATAAGCAATGAGCGGTGTCTAGCAATACGTCATTGCTACCCAAGTGACAAGATTGTCGGTGATTCGACTAAACCTTTATGATCATTACCGATATATGCCATTGTCCCTTTGTCCAACATATCAGGACTAAGCACGAGACATGGAATGTGTCACTCTCGTATAGCCCAATCTTTGGTTTCTTGATTACCGAGTAAACCAACTTAAACTGATGACATTGATATCATATATCAACTCATCCAAGCATGGCCATGCATTTTTCTAAGTCTTACTTTATCAAGGGGCCTGAAGATATCCCTCCCGTTACATAGGAGGGACAAATCCCATCTTGATCAAACAAATCCCTCTGCATGATATGTGACATACCCAATGACCTCCTTCAAGTTCACTCAGTCACAAGCAACAAAGGGAAGTATCAAAGTATGTGACTAACATGTAGGGAACCTTGATGTTCTTAGGTCGAAGGACTACATACACCATGATCACTATGAGAATCACTTATGACACTCATATAATGATCCATGTAGTATTCTCATGGTGGGTCGGTCCAGTAACAAGTTTTCCAACTTGTACCCATATGTAGACTACATATCTGATATTAGTCTCCACATATGCTAGTCGTTATGTATCATTATTCTAGGGTTACAATTATATTTATTACGTTACGCAGAAATAAAACAACAAACATAATTACTGGATTAATGCCTTAATAAAATATCATGACTTAATGTGCAAAAAATACAATTATCTCATGATTGGCTTTTGCGCACAACACTAACAATCTCCCACTTGCACTAAAAGACAAGCATCCATGTATCTAATACCGATGGACCTAGAATGGCTATCATGCTTCTGCTGCGCAAGGGGCTTTGTCAGTGGATCAGCATTGTTGCTATCTATCGAAGTCCTGCATATCCTTACATTACCCCTCTCGATGATCTCACTAATGAGATGATAGCGTCAGAGTATGTAATTGGATCGTTGGTGAGATCGATGTTCAGTGATGAACTTATTGATCCAAATTGCCTCTTTCATCGCATTAGAGGCGGCAATGTACTCAGATTTTGTTGCAGAGTCAGCTACTGTGTCTTGCTTTGAACTCCTCCAGCTCACAGCACCACCACCAATACAAAACACATAACTAGATTGTGATCCAAAATCATCCTTATCAGATTAGAAGCTTGCATTTGTTGGGTTTCGGGAGCCAAACAGCGCAGTGGAATTTAACCGAAACCCTCCAGGATCCAAGTTGAACAGTTGTTCAAAAATTTCCATACCTAATTTTCAGTTGAGATCTCTCACTCAACTGTAGAGTCGAATCACAAAACTTGAACAATTGACGTGTTCAGGCTCTCTCTGGTATCCACACGAGCCTCTCGGGATCACCATGCTTCAACCGCGTCCTGGTAGATGCGTTTCTCTTACGCTCGCAGTGCTAGCTTGCGTCCTCCAAGGAATTGCAAGAGAAGAGTGTGGCTGTCCTTTTTGGAGGCTAGGGCAAGAAGACCTGCTAATTTCTCACTTAAAAGTTGTATTTATAGTGAGACTCAACTTCCAGGCCTAATGGGTTTCAAAGCCCTAATCCAATTAGGATTTAATTTCGGGCTTAATAATGGCTCAACTCTTTTGCCCATTAGTAATACGAAATTAAAGTGAAACCATAACCCAAATAATTAGCCCATGCACTCTAATGATCCAAATAGCTCTATGTGTGCGACCCAATAGGCTCTTGCCATGTTGGCAATGATGATAAATCACATTTATGATCATAAGCAATGAGCGGTGTCTAGCAACACATCATTGCTACCCAAGTGACAAGATTGTTGATGATTTGACTAAACCTTTATGATCATCATTGATATATGCCAGTGTCCCTTTGTCCAAGATATCAAGACTAATCACGAGACATGGAATGTGTCACTCTCGTATAGCGCAATCTTTGGTTTCTTGATTATCGAGTAGACTAACTTAAGCTGATGTCATTGATATCGTATATCAACTCATCCAAGCATGGCCATGCATTTTCTAAGTCTCACTCTATCAAGGGGCCTGAAGATATCACTCCCGTTACATAGGAGGGACAAATCCCATCTTGATCATACAAATCCGTCCGCATGATATGTGACATACCCAATGACCTCCTTCAAGTTCACTCAGTTACGAGCAACAAAGGAAAGTATCAAAGTATGTGACTCACATGTAGGGAACCTTGATTATCTTAGGTCGAAGGACTACATATACCATGATCACTTTGAGAATCACTTATGACACTCATATAACGATCCATGTAGTGTTCTCATGGTGGGTCGGTCCAGTACACAAGTTCTCCAACTTGTACCCATATGTAGACTACATATCTCATATTAGTCTCTGTAATGCCCGGACAATCCAAAGTGATTAGGTCCCGGGTTAAATGGATTTGGAGCATAAGAATTTTTCCTTAATCGGGAATTTAGCTCAATTAAATTGATAAGACAATATGGCATGTGCATAATTGAGTGTTGAACATCTTAAAAATAAGCTTGGCTTAGGCCAAGAGAAATAGCAATGAAAATGGTGATTTTTAAAAAATGAGGGACTAAATTGAACAAAGGGATTTTTAGTGGTTGGGCTCAATTGCCCAAAATAAGAAAGTTGGAGGACTAAAGGGGGAATTATGCCATTTTAATGGCCTTGGATGCCTTGGCCAGCCATGCCCCTCCAATTCCTAATATTTTATGTCACCTCCCTCCAAATCCTATTATTTTAATCCACCTCCCACCCTTAGTCATCACTTTGGATTCTTTCTTCACCTACTTTTGACTTTTTCTACCAAACTTACCCAAAAGTCTTCCAATTAGTCTTCATCTCTTTTAATCTTGTCTCCCACCTTCCAAACACATTATTCATCCCCTATTATTTTAATCCACCTCCCATCCTTAGTCAAGACTTTGGATTCTTTCTTCACCTACCTGTCTCCTACTTTTGACTTTTTCTACCAACTTACACAAAAGTCTTCCAATTAGTCTTCCTTCCATTAAATCTTGTCTCCCACTCTTCCAAGCACATTATACACTCATTTTCTCTCCCATATGGCTGGCCATCACCTTCCCACACATTAAAACATAATCAATCCACTCATTCAAAGCCATTTGCTCTCAAACTCTCTCCTTCTCTCTCCATTTTCTTCCATACCAAGTCTCACCATTCCAAACACATTTCCAACTCTTTTCCTCCTCTAAATATTCGGCCATAGCTAGAAATCATCCTTCCTCAAATTAAAACTAAGTATTCTTGGTAGAATTCAAGCTCTAAGACCATAAAGAGCAAGAATCAAGTGAGGAATTCAAAGAAAACCAAGGAGGAAAATTTGGCCATTTCCATTTCTTGGAGGTTTTAAGCTTTACTCAAGGAGCTCTTTGTGTGATTGAGTTTCTAAGTTCATTAGAAATAAGAAATCAAGAAGAAGCTTGAAGAACATCAAGCACAAGAAATTGGCCTTACCTCTTCTATGAAGTTCTATAAGTGTACACCAAGTGTTCTTGGTATTTTGTGTTATTTGAGTTAATCACCAAGTGTTCTTGGTACCTTATGGTTACTAATAAAATTCGGCCCATCTTGGTTCTTATGCTAGAAAACAATTTCTAGAGTCAACAAGCAAGGAAAATGAAGGAAAATAAGCTTATAAAGCTTTCGATGTTGTGGGTAAGGATTCCTATACTCACTTTATTGCATGGAATAGTTCCATGGCTTTTTTGTGTGAGTATTCAGGCCCCTAGGTGATGGTCAAAGAACCATGTGATCCTAGGAGTGCTAAGAGGGCTTAAGTTATGTTATTGCTTCGGTAATTCTGTTTTGCTCATGAGCTAAGTTAAGTAAGCAAGCATTATGGGCTAGGAGTTAAGGCGGCCACCTTAATTCCTATGCTAAGTGAGCTCTCTAAAAACATTAAGTATATGAAATTAATGAATTAAAACTTGGAGGGATGCTTGCTGCCCTTTCGTGAACAAAGTGTTAAGTGGCGTGTGTTTGTGTGCTTCTTTGAATTGTTGTGCATGCTAACCCCCGATTATGATATTATTGTTATATGCATGTATCTTTGTGTTTTCTTTGTCTTTATGTTTTCTTTGCAGGAGTAAGGATTATTTTGCCATTACATTCTTGGCATATGTTAGGCCTTGGAGGCCATAAGTTAGGCATTGGATGCCACGGAATCCTTATTGAGTTTTATAACTCACCCGCCCTACTCTACTTTTGTAGGTAAAGGTTTGCTTGAAAGATCAAGCTAAGAGTCTTGAGTACTCTTTCTGTGTGCTAAGGTTGGATTTGTGTATGGTATTGCTCAAAATATTCTAAGTATTCTAAGTATATAAGCTGCTTGTAAACAAGCTAAAAAAAAGATGTGGACTTTCTGTGCAGGACTTGAAGTCTTAGAATTGTGGGAACAAGGTCTATTAAGGTGGAAATTTGTGTTCCATGGCTTTGTGGATTTATGGCTTGCTTTTAAGCATGTTTTTGTTGGTCTAACTTTAGTGACCAAATTATGGACTTAGCTAAAATTCAGCCAAACTTGGCTTTGGGCTTGTATTATGGACTTGGACATTTTTGGGTGTTTTTATTGCTTGGTGGACTTACCAAGGCCCATGCATGAATTTATGGGTTATGTTTTCATGAAACTTGAAGCATGTTGAAATTGGGCTTAAATGTACATTTTGGGCTTAAATAAGAACTTGGAAAATTTGAATATGTTCTTGGTTAATTTTGGGCCATATGCATGTTAAGTACTAAAAGGCCCATAAGCCCATGTCTATGTTGAAAGCATGCAATGTTTGGCTATGTATGCGCACTTAGTAAAGAACATGCAAGTAAACTTTAAAAAAGCATGAAATTGGATGCTAATGTAAAGTTTGGCTAATAAGGAATTTAAGTGCATGTATGTGAATTAATGCATGCCTAAGCATTAGTTGCATCTAAAGGCATTAAGTGATTATGTGCACTAGTGAACACCAAAACACATAAGCATGCAAAGCATATGCATGAAAATAAGTTTTCAAACTTAAGTTGGTGTTTTGGTTGCCATGCATATTCTTGGCTAAGCTCGGTAAAGACCATGAAAACGAACACATGAAATCCACATAGGTGCTAGCTTGTTTTTTAGAGCACTTCAACTTAACCTTAATTAAAGAACTTAACGAGCTAGTACAGGTAAGTATCCTGGGGTTCGTGCCCATAAGTCTTAATGAGTTTTAAAAGCCCCTTCTATGTAATAAAAACTTCCACTGCATGTTTTAAGTAATCGGGCCCAAATGGGCCAGGGGCAGTTTAGGGCACGACAGCTTGGTTTCAGAGCACAGTTGCTCTTAAGGACCAAAGTTTTGGTCTATGATTCTTAGTATAGACTTGTTCCCACATAGGTTAACTCCACTAATCAATATTTATTAATATTGAGCAATTGTGTGCCCTGCTTGTTGTTAATTACAGGATGATAGCCAAAAATACGAACCGAGGCCGAAATGGAAATGAAACTTCCCATCAGAGGAATGAAAATGCTGGCTTTGTGCTAAAGGCCCAAGTCAAGCCTTCGAAGCTCATAAGGGCTAATGTTACTGGGCCTAGCATTGATGCCCAGGAAAGAAGAGAAGCAAGAATGGAAGCAATGATGGAAGCTATGTAGGCCACTATGGCCTAATTAGCAACTAGCATGCAAATCCTGGCAAGGGGTCCAACCCAAGTCCCAGAACCTGTTAGGCAACAAAGAGAGCCACCAATGAGAAGAAGGCCAGGAAATGAACCTATACTCGATGATCCAGCTAGCGAAAATGGCGATGATGAGGACGAGGAAAGGAGAAACCCCAGAGCCAGAAGAATAAAATCTGAGATCAGGCAAGAACTGAGGGAAGAAGAAGAAGAAAGTCTAGATGCAGAAGAGCTGAACATAGAAGATATTGATGGGCCTGCCCAACTCACTGTCACCACTAGAGTAGGGAGGGCCCAAAGAGGGAGGCCTAATATGGATAATGGTGGAGGCCTAAGAGAAGGCCAACTAGAGGGGTTCCTTACCCTAAGACCCCTAACATTTAAAGGAAGCTGTAACCCAAACGAAGCAGAATTCTGGGTAAACCAAATTGAAAAGATCTTTGAGAGAATGGAGGTTTCCTCTTCTCAGAAGGTCTTACTGGCAACATTCAAGCTGGAAGGAAATGCTGAATTGTGGTGGAGAACAGTCCATCGGACTTATGCCATCAAAAATGCTAGGCGGCCCGCTCAAAGTAGAAGAACAATGAGATGGGCCGAATTCCAACAAGTGTTTCATCAGCAATACTTCAGTAAAGCACTAAAAAACTAGAAGCAGGTTGAGTTTGACCTGCTTGAGCAGAAAGAGCTCTCCGTACTGGAGTACGAACAGAGGTTCAGCAACCTCATACGGTACGCACCACAGTACGATGATCGAGAGGACCTTAAGGCCAAGAGGTTTCTTCGGGGACTTAGGCCAGAGCTGAGGCAAATACTTAGAGCAGTAGGAGCCCACAAATACTACGACATTGTACAGAGGGCTATGGTCCTGGAGCAAGAATTTAGGGGGCAAGCCATGAATAGCCTTGGAAGTACTAGCGGGATGCAAAAATCCTCTAAGAAGAGAGGCAGAGAAAGCTTGGCATATGAGCCAAGAAAGGCTAACAAGAGAGAGAACCGCATCCCCCTATGGACCACAATGTGAGACATGTGGAAAATTCCATGGCCAGAAGCCATGTTATAGGCTCACTTCCAGATGACTTAAGTGTGGTGCCCAGGATCACTAGGTAAAAGACTATCCTGTCAGGGGAGAAGATCAGAAGACCCTATGAGGGTTCAATAACAGATAGGCACAGAGGCAATTGCCCATAAGGAGGCCCAATATGCCTCCACCCCCACAGAGAATGAACCAAGATAAGGCCAGGAAGGGAGAACATCAGGCTACTAGAAAAGTATTCCAGATTGAAACATTGATGAAAGCACGAGAGGACCTAGAAGTCAACAGAGCTGAGGAGGATGAGGAAGAAATAGACCAGGCTAAGCTGGTCAGGAAGACTCTGAAAGGTACCATTTTCATAAATGGTTATGAAGTATCAGTTTTGTTCGATACTGGAGCATCTTTATCTATAGTATCCTCTAAGCTAGTCAAAGATATGAACCTAAAAGTATGCAATACGGATAAAATGTACCTGGTTAAAACTGCCAGGAATGAGGTTATGATAACATACCATACGGTAAAAGATTGCATGCTTAAGCTAGGTGAACTAGAGCTTAGAGCCGACTTGATGGTCTTGGATACTAATGGATATGACATCATCCTAGGAATGAACTGGCTTAGTGCCAATCGGGTGGTTATAGACTGCCATGCCAGGCAACTTTATCTGCCTGGGCACAAACCTCAATCTTTGGAAAAATCTTCTGGGTTAGTCCCAGAATTTCATTTAAAGGTGGTGGAACACAAACCCTTATTAATAAAAGGTGAATACCTAGGGTTAAATGGAACAGAAGTAGAAATAGAGCTGGGTAAAATACCCATAATAAGAGAATTTCCTGAAGTGTTCCCCACAAATCTTCCAGGACTCCCTCCTGTAAGAGCGGTTGAGTTTGAGATCAAATTGGTGCCAGGAGCTGCACCAGCATCTATTGCTCCGTACAGGATGGCTATTCCTGAAATGATGGAACTAAAGAAGCAACTGGATGAGTTGCTTGAGAAAGGTTTCATAAGGCCAAGTACATCTCCTTGGGGAGCACCTGTACTTTTTGTGAAGAAGAAAGATGGAACCCTTAGGTTGTGCATTGATTACAGGAAGCTCAATGCACTGACCATTAAGAATAAGTACCCCCTCCCAAGGATCGAGGATCTATTTGATCAGTTAAAGGGAGCTAAGGTCTTTTCCAAAATAGACCTCAGATCTGGATACTTCCAGCTGAAAGTCAGGGAAGAAGATGTCCCAAAGACAGCTTTCAGGACCAGATATGGTCACTTTGAGTACACAGTGATGCCATTTGGGCTCACAAATGCACCAGCCTTTTTTATGGACCTCATGCAAAGAGTGTTTAAAGCTCATTTAGACCACTTTGTTGTGGTATTTATTGATGACATATTGGTGTACTCAAAGGATGAAGAAGCCCATAAGGAGCACCTAAGAGTGGTGCTAAGACTGTTAAAGGAACATGAATTATATGGCAAACTAAGTAAGTGCCAATTCTGGGCTAAAGAAATTGGATTTCTCGGACATGTGATCAATGAGCATGGATTAGCTGTTGATCCCGAGAAAATCAAAGCTGTCTTGGAATGGAAGCAACCTCAGACTGTGAGGGACATAAGAAGCTTCCTAGGACTTGCTGGCTACTATAGGAGATTCGTGCCTAAATTTTCTGTACTAGCAGCTCCACTCACTCAATTGACAAGAAAGGATCAAAAGTTTGAGTGGAGTGAGCAATGTGAGGCTAGCTTCCAAGAACTTAAGGAAAGATTGACTACAGCCCCAATACTGGTTCTACCAGACCCTACTAAGGAGTATATAGTTTACACGGATGCTTCTCGAGTTGGGCTGGGCTGTGTCTTAATGCAAGGGAAGCAAGCAATAGCCTATGGATCAAGACAATTAAGGCCTCATGAGAAGAATTATCCAGTTCATGATCTGGAGTTAGCGGCAGTGATCTTTGCTCTGAAGCAGTGGAGACACTACCTACTTGGAGGCAAATTCCAAGTCTTCACAGACCACAAGAGTCTAAGGTACCTGTTTACACAAAAGGACCTGAACATGAGGCAAAGAAGATGGCTCGAGTACCTGAAAGACTTTGAGTGCGTTATCGAGTATACGGCCGGGAAAGCTAATGTAGTGGCTGATGCTCTCAGTAGAAAGTACACGGGAATACTCAAAGCCATTAGAGAGCCTGCTGAGGCAGAAGTACTTTGTATATCTGAGTTGGCCCAAGATTGGGATAAGTGGGAAATGGACCAAGTAAATGTCCTAACTATTAGGTCTGAGTGGAAAGACCTAATTCAGGAAGGTCAGCTTCAAGATGAGGAGATTCCTAGGATCTCTAGGCAGAAACAAGGAAAATTGTATCAAGGATTTTCCTTTAAGGCTGGAATATTATATTTCCGGGATAGGATTTATGTGCCAAATAAGGATGGAATCAGGCAACAAATCCTAGAAGAAGCCCACTCTAGTTTGATGAGTATGCATCCTGGAGCTCAGAAAATGAATAAGGATTTGAAATTCCATTTCTGGTGGCCATATATGAAGCAAGAGATTGGTGCTTATGTGGCCAAGTGTATGACTTGTCAACAAGTCAAAGTGGAGCACCAGAGACCTGGTGGAAAATTACAGAGCTTACCTATACCAGAAAGAAAATGGGGATCCATATCTATGGACTTTGTAGTGGGTTTGCCACTGACTCGAAGAAAGTGTAATACAATCTGGGTCATAGTGGATAGATTGACTAAGGCAGCCCACTTCTTGCCCATAAACCTTACAGACTCCCTTGAGAAATTAGCCCAACTATACGTTAAGGAGATAGTAAGGCTACATGGTGTACCAGACGATCTTGTCTCAGATCGAGACCCAAGATTTGTTTCCAAATTCTGCAAGTCCTTGCACCATGCCTTGGGCACTAAGTTAAAATTCAGTTTTGCATACCATCCTCAAACGGATGGACAGACTGAAAGAACCATTCAAACTTTGGAAGATATGTTAAGGTGTTGTGTTATTGACTTCCAAGGAGAATAGGATAAACACTTGCCTTTAGAGGAGTTTTCATACAACAATAGCCATCACTCAGTGATTGGCATGGCACCTTATGAGGCACTCTATGGAAGAATATGCATAACTCCACACTGCTGGCATGAGCCAGGTGATAAGTTGGAAATTGGCCCATAACTCATAAGAGAAACTACTGGGAAGATTAAGCAAATCCAGCAAAGGATTAAGACTGCCAACAATAGGCAAGAATCATATGTCAACCTCAAGAAAAGAAGAAACCTGGAGTTCCAGGTAGGAGATCGAGTGGTTGAAAGTATCTCCTATGAAATGAGTAATGAGGTTTGGAAAGCGAGGAAAATTAGCCCCAAGGTATATAGGACCATACCTAATACTCACAAGAGTAGCAAATGTAGCCTACAAGTTAGAGCTACCGCCTGAGCTGGGACATGTACATGACACATTCCATGTAAGCCTGCTGAAAAAGTGTGTCTCTGATCCTAAACAAATGGTACATGTCACTAGTGTTCCCATCACCCAAGATCTCACCTATGAAGAAGAACTAATTTGGGTATTGGCAAAGGACACTAGGAAGCTCAGAAGTAAGTGGATATCAATGGTAAAAGTCCAATGGACTAACCATTCTGATGAGGAGGCCACATGGGAGGTTGAAGCTAAAATGCTTAAGAATTATCCTGATATTTTCCCTAAACTTCTAGGAAAATTTGGAGGACCAAATTTCTTAAGGAGGGGACTGTTCTAATGCCCAGACAATCCAAAGTGATTAGGTCCCGGGTTAAATGGATTTGGAGCAAAAGAATTTTTCCTTAATCGGGAATTTAGCTCAATTAAATTGAGGAGACAATATGGCATGTGCATAATTGAAAGTTGAACATCTTAAAAATAAGCTTGGCTTAGGCCAAGAGAATTAGTGATGAAAATGGTGGTTTTTAAAGGTGAGGGACTCAATTGAACAAAGGGATTTTTAGTAGTTGGGCTCAATTGCCCAAAAATCAGAAAGTTGGAGGACTAAACGGGGAATTAGGTCATTTTAATGGCCTAGGATGCCTTGGCCAGCCATGCCCCTCCAATTCCCAATATTTTATGTCACCTCCCTCCAAATCCCATTAGTTTAATCCACCTCCCACCCTTAGTCATCACCTTGGATTCTTTCTCCACCTACTTTTGACTTTTTGTACCAAACTTACCCAAAAGTCTTCCAATTAGTCTTCATTTCTTTTAATCTTGTCTCCCACTCATTTCAAACACATTATTCATTCCCTATTATTTTAATCCACCTCTCATCGTCAAGACTTTGGATTCTTTCTTCACCTACATGTCTCCTACTTTTGACTTTTTCTACCAACTTACACAAAGTCTTCCAATTAGTCTTCCTTCCATTAAATCTTGTCTCCCACTCTTCCAAGAACATTATACACTCATTTTCCTTCCCATATGGCCAGCCATCACCTTCCCACACATTAAAACATAATCAATCCACTCATTCAAAGCCATTTGCTCTCAAACTCTCTCATTCTCTCTCCATTTTCTTCCATACCAAGTCTCACCACTCCAAACACATTTCCAACTCTTTTCTTCATCTAAATATTCATCCATAGCTATAAATCATCCTTCCTCAAATTAGAACCAAGTATTCTTGGTAGAATTCAAGCTCTAAGACCATAAAGAGCAAGAAGCAAGTGAAGAATTCAAAGAAAACCAAGGAGGAAAATTTGGCCGTTTCCATTTCTTGGAGGTTTTAAGATTTACTCAAGGAGCTCTTTGTGTGATTGAGTTTCTAAGTTCATTAGAAACAAGAAATCAAGAAGAAGCTTGAAGAACATCAAGCACAAGAAATTGGCCTTACCTCTTCTGTGAGGTTCTGTAAGTGTACACTAAGTGTTCTTGGTATTTTGTGTTATTTGAGTTAATCACCAAGTGTTCTTGGTGCCTTATGGTTACTAATAAAATTTGGCCCATCTTGGTTCTTATGCTAGAAAACAATTTCTAGAATCAACAAGCAAGGAAAATGAAGGAAAATAAGCTTCTAAAGCTTTCAGTATTGTGGGTAAGGATTCCTATACTCACTTTATAGCATGGTATAGTTCCATGGCTTTTTTTTTGTGAGTATTCGGGCCCCTAGGTGATGGTCAAAAAACCATGTGATCCTAGGAGTGCTAAGAGGGCTTAAGTTATGTTATTGCTTCGGCAATTCTGTTTTGCTCATGAGCTAAGTTAAGTAAGCAAGCATTATGGGCTAGGAGTTAAGGCAGCCAAGTTAATTCCTATGCTAAGTGAGCTCTCCGAAAACATTAAGTATATGAAATTAATGAATTAAAACTTAAGGGATGTTTGCTACCCTTCTGTGAATGAAGTGTTAAGTCGCATGTGTTTGTGTGCTTCTTTGATTTGTTGTGTATGCTAACCCCCGATTATGATATTATTGTTATATGCATGTATCTTTGTGTTTTCTTTGTCTTTATGTTTTCTTTGCAGGAGTAAGGATTATTTTTCCATTACATTCTTGGCATATGTTAGGCCTTGGAGGCTATAAGTTAGGCATTGGATGCCACGGAATCCTTATTGAGTTTTATAACTCACTTGCCCTACTCTACTTTTGTAGGTAAAAGTTTGCTTGAAAGATCAAACTAAGAGTCTTGAGTACTCTTTCTATGTGCTAAGGTTGGATTTGTGTATGGTATTGCTCAAAATATTCTAAGTATTCTAAGTATATAAGCTGCTTGTAAGCAAGCTAAAAAAAAATGTGGACTTTCTGTGCAGGACTTGAAGTCTTAGAATTGTGGGAACAAGGTCTATTAAGGTGGAAATTTGTGTTCCATGGCTTTATGGATTTATGGCTTGCTTTTAAGCATGTTTTTGTTTGTCTAACTTTAGTGACCAAATTATGGACTTAGCTAAAATTCGGCCAAACTTGGCTTTGGGCTTGTATTATGGACTTGGACATTTTTGGGTGTTTATATTGCTTGGTGGACTTACTAAGGCCCATGCATGAATTTATGGGTTACGTTTTCATGAAACTTGAAGCATGTTGAAATTAGGCTTTAATGTACGTTTTGGGCTTAAATAAGAACTTGGAAAATTTGAATATATTCTTGGTTAATTTTGGGCCATATGCATGTTAAGTACTAAAAGGCCCATAAGCCCAAGTCTATGTTGAAAGCAAGCAATGTTTGGCTATGTATGCACACTTAGTAAAGAACATGCAAGTAAACTTAGAAAGAGCATGAAATTGGATGCTTGTGTAAAGTTTGGCTAATAAGGAATTTAAGTGCACATATGTGAATTAATGCATGCCTAAGCATTAGTTGCATCTAAAGGCATTAAGTGATTGTGTGCACTAGTGAACACCAAAACACATAAGCATGCAAAGCATATACATGAAATTAAGTTTTCAAACTTAAGTTGGTGTTTTGGTTGCCATGCATATTCTTGGCTAAGCTTGGTAAAGACCATGAAAATGAACACATGAAGTCCACATAGGTGCTAGCTTGTTTCTGAGAGCACTTTAACTTAACCTTAATTAAAGAACTTAACGAGCTAGTACCGGTAAGTATCCTGGGGTTCGTGCCCATAAGTCTTAATGAGTTTTTAAAAACCCCTTCTGTGTAATAAAAACTTCCGCTGCATGTTTTAAGTAATCGGACCCAAACAACACTAACAATCTCCCACTTGCACTAAAAGCCAATCATCCATGTATCTAATACCGATGGACCTAGAATGGCTATCATGCTTTTGCTGCGTAAGGGGCTTTGTCAGTGGATCAGCAATGTTGCTATCTGTCGAAGTCCTGCATATCCTTACATCACCCCTCTCGATGATCTCCCTGATGAGATGATAGCGTCGGAGTATGTGTTTGGATCGCTGGTGAGATCGAGGTTCCTTAGCCTGTGCGATTGCTCCATTATTGTCACAATAGAGCTCTATTGGTTCGGTAATGCTTGGAACCACTCCAAGTTCAGTGATGAACTTCTTGATCCAAAACTGCCTCCTTCGCAGCATTAGAAGTGGCAATTGTACTCAGATTCTTTTGTAGAGTCAGCTACTATCTCTTTCTTTGAACTCTTCCAGCTGACAGCATCACCAACCAATACAAAACACATAACAAGATTACGATCTAAAATCATCCTTAGCGGATTG